>OZ012663.1:48006932-48296932 GCA_963942545.1 Oxycera nigricornis
GTTTATGCATAACAACAAACCAAATTTAAGTTTTACCAGGGTAACGATCCCAAACATAAGGCGCACATGGTGCAAATGTGGCTCTTATACAACTGCGGAAAAGTGATGGATACGCCAGCCCAGAGTCCTGGCTTAAATCCCATCGACAATTTATGGGCCCACTTAAAGAAACAAGTCGCTAAAAGGCAACCCAAAAACCGAACTGCCTTAAAAACTGCGATTGTCGAAGAATGACAAAAAATACCAACAACGTATGACCTGCAAAATTGATTGATTTATTCAATGAAGAATCGGCCATACCAAATCTTAAATATACCAAATAATAAATCTTAAATATCCTGTAAAATATGTAAATATTAAATACAATAATAATTTGTGTAAAGAGTTTCTTGACACTTCAAGAATTGTAATAATTGTTTTCGTTGTTCTTTTCGTTCTTTTTTTGCATTGAAGTTGTACTTTGTTTTTGTATATATAGGTTGGAAATAATCTAAATAACTATAATTTAGAGAGCAAAAATCATTTACACAGATAAAAAGGAGTATTTTATAATTAGAAAGATCAAAAATTGATTTTTTTCCTATGTGTAAAATGATTGTTGACAGACTGTACATATATATTTAATATATATATATATATATATATATATATATATATATATATATATATAAGTGTGTTCACCCTAAAATTATTCGAAGAATGCTACGTTCCAATGGATATGCAAGTAGAATTCCTCGTATACAACCGCTAATATCTGAAAAAATAGGCAGCTTCGACTTGAATTTGCGAAGCGATATGTAGGAAAGGAGTTAAAGTTCTGGGAAGCTGTCTTACTTACCGATGAAAGCAAGCCCAACTTGTTCGGTAATGATGGCAAAGAAAGAATCTGGAGAAAACAGGGAACGGCATTGAAAAATTTGATACCAACAGTAAAACACGGCGGTGGCAATGTGATGGTGTGGGGTGGAATTGCAGCTGATGGGGTTGACCGATTGGTCTTTATCGACGGTATTATGGACCAATACTATTATAAAAGACTGTTAGAAGAAAATTTGCAACCTTCCGGGGACAATTTGGGTCTTGGCCAGCATTGGATATTCCAACAGAACAACGATCGGAAACATACTGCATGCTTTGTAAAGAACTGGTTGCTTTATTACGCCCCAAGACAGCTGTATTCTCTTCCTCAGTCGCCAGACTTAAACCCCATTGAACATATTTGGGAACTTCTGAAAAGAAAAATCTCAAAAATTCACACCAGGAGCAAAGAATCACTCAAAACTGCGCTTCAACAAGCTTGGGGAGAAATAACTCCGGAAGTCACTAAAAATTTGGTGGAATCAATGCTAAGACGGTTGCAGGCTGTTATTCATGCCAACGGCGGCTCAACAAAACATTGAAATATAAAAAAATATTGAATAATGTGAAATTTTCAGTTCAATTACATGATGTATGAACACTTTGTTCCTTACTGAATTTCGTTGTTTTGGTGTTTTTACAGTTATAAGTTAATGAATGTATTGTTTTTTAAATTCTTTATAATAAAAATACATTTACAGTAAAGTGTCATATAAAATTCTCATATATATTTGCATTCTCTACTAAATTTATGAAATTTTGAGGGTGAGTTTTGTCCCTAACTGTATATTATTACGAAAAATATTTTATATTTTTAGAAAGAAATAAAAGTGTTTTTTCTTAGTAGCGCAGTCGGTAGGATCCTGTCTACACTTCCAGGATCCAATATACGAAAATACGCGTTGTGTTTTTTAATAATAACACATTAAATAACCAATCCGGTAAATTATTCTCGTGAGGAGACGTAAAAGTAGTGAAAGCCTTAAAAACCTTTTCGAGACTGGGAAGCGTCCTGTATGCAGAATATTCGGGCCCGACATAGCTAAAAATCAGTGGAATAAATGAAGTGTAAACCAATATCACTAGAAATAAGTGAATACATATTGGTCACAAAAACAATCACATTGTGGTGATCACTAAAATCAGTGAAATCCCTGATTAATTAATCAAAACTAATCACCTCTAAAGATCTATCGAAGATCTATAAATTGGGCCCAACTGAAACAACTCACCTACTTATAAAAGTTATCAATACCAATTCTCAAGTTCATGCTTCTGATTGGTTTCAATCAACTAATCATTCCACGAAAAATCGAGGATAAGCTCCTGAAGTTTTGGGGAAACATCATTACACCAGACGCAATGTACGCGGAAATTACAAACAGACTCATAGCAGCATTGGAATCTCTCAATACTCCTGCTACCCCACATCCAAGCATGACAGCCAGGATGATGGCGGAAATTAAATACTTAAAACTATTTGAAGGATATGCTAACGATCTGGCCAACTTTATTCATGCGGTGGACACACACATGGAAGCAGAGACCCGAGCATTGGCGAGTAGTGTTCATCGGAAAAATAATCGGTGGCGCGAAAGATCTTCTCTTTAATTATCAACCTGCTGACTGGACAGCAGCGAAAATCCTCCTAGTGCAACATTTTTGGCCATGCGTGAACTACAACGAAATCTCATGGAAAACTACAAACTTACAAGTAAGTTCAATTGTAGATTTAAGCCTAAAAATAGAAAACATTGTGAGAGACATAAATGCATTCGCGCTTGTTGCGACCTCAGCGTATTGACACTGCGGCCACGGAATCCTCGAAAAGTGCGTTTCATGAGTTGCTTCCCCAGGAATCCACTAAACTTGATTAAGAAAGATTTTCCGTCCTTCAACATCTTAGGATTGGGCAAGACGAATATGTTGTCACATCACATAGACACTGGTACTGCCCAGCCTATAAAACAGAGACATTATGCCATATCTCCTGTCGTTCAAGCTCTGATAAACGATGAGCTAGATCGAATGCTGTCCTTAGGCGTAATAGAAGAAAGTCATAGTGCATGGAGCTCCCCGGTGACGGTAGTTCGGAAGCCTGGAAAGGTGAGGCTATGTCTTGATGCCCGGCGACTTAATAAAGTGACTGTCAAAGACGCGTATCCATTACCATTAATCGAAGGACTCTTGGCACGTCTTCAAGCCACCCGATACATCACGAAAAAGTGGAGTTGGTTGTGGAAGGAGAAAGTGTGCAGTTCGTTTGTTAAAAGAAAAAAAAGAAGATCGCGAAAAATTAAGGAAGGAGGCTAGTTCGGGAAGTGGAAGGTCTCGGATCTCCGAAGATCACTGCGGTGTCGAACTTGAACATTTTTTTTTGTGAAATTGAAGCGTATTTTGGGAAGCAGGAGTCAAACTAAGATTGAAAAAAATAAAACGATTTAAAAATTGGAGTTTTTTCGTCGTATTTGATGTTCATGGTGGCGGTAACGTGAGTGAACATTGTCTAAAACGTCTTCAGCAGTACATAATTAGGGAGATAAATTCTAAAATGAGGAATTGATTAAGGAAATCTTATTATGATTCTTGCAATTGCACGAAATTATATTCTTTTATAAATTATATTCTTTTATAAATTATATTCTTTTTTTTTGTAAAACGATTTGCATTAGAGCACAAAAAAAATTGATGACGTTCAATTGATGTGGAATAATTGTTAAGGGAGAAAAACCTAGCGAGTGAATTGAAGTGAAGTATATTTTTGGGGGGTTTCAGGACAACTACCAGCTGTGAGGAGCGCTCATCATCAGCCAGGGTAAGTTGGCGATAACTATTTGGAGTAAGGTTGATATTTTTTTTGTGTGTTGACTCCACTTCACTTTAGGTTTTTTTTCTTTTTCTTTTTTTCTTATGTTATTTTAATTTTTTTAAATCATAATTACTAGTTTTTTTTATTATTATTATTTAGTTATCATAATTTCCTTTTTAATCATAATTTTTTTTTGATATTTTCTTTATTATAGTTTTCTTTCAAACCTTAATTTTTTAGTATTTCGAATTATTTTTTGTAATTTTTATAAGTTTATTATGATGTTAGTTTTTTATTTGAATTATTTGAAATATATATATATTCCTTTTAACAGTATAATGGCCTAAATTTGTTCTTTTTTCTTCAGGCTCAGTACCAACACCCAATCCTAATTCCCATCCCTTGTTCATGTTATTTGGATCGACACGGGCCTAGCCTAACCTCCTAAAGAACCAAACCCACGCGCTGAGCTTTAGCCGGCATCGATGCGCTATACAGGGGGTGGAAGGCTAGGTTCAGATAAATTTTCCGTGGCCGCAGTGTCAATACGCTGAGGTCGCAACACGATCTACGAAACAAAATCAAGTAATATTAAAAACACGTTCCATAGTCTACTTATAAATCGTGTTAAACATTTAGTGTCACGAAACCTGTCACGAGATGTGAAGGATATATTCGACCAAACCAAACTATGTTGTATTCAATGAGAATGGCAATTATTCCAGCCAATTCAGGCTAACTTATACTAACTCCGATCAACGGAGGATTAATAGTATTAGTTCGGGACTGTATAGGCACAATATTTTCCGTGATAATTTTAGAACAAATCAGAACAATTACCCAGGTGAATATCAAAGACCCACATTTAATCCTTCCGGTCAATTCAGAAATGCACTTCAGCATCCCGAACCAATGGATTTAGGCCAAAATAATATAAATCCTGAATTTTGGCATCACTTTTTATCAAATAATATATTATGATTTAGTAAATTATATTCACGAATCAATAGGATGGGTTAACGAAGTTTGTTTTGGAAAAGCTTCTGAGGATGAGAACGAAGTGAACGAGAAGCACGGAAATGAGTGCAATAAACTAGCAGTCTCGGGAGACGGAACATGGGAAAAGCGCGGCTTCAGTTCTCTTAGGAGGAGGAGTTGTACGTCTGATTGAAAAATATTGCAACAAAATTCAAGATATTGTCATTGAAAGCAACACATGTAAATCTTGTGATTATTGGGCGACAAAAAAGGCACAATAGAATATGATGTCTGGTCTAAAGAGCATAAACATGAATGCTTAATCAATCACTCTGGCAGTGCGGGAAAGATGGAAGTCGAAGGAATAATTGAGATTTCAAACGGTCACTATGTAAAGTACGCGTTATATATTGGAGATGAAGATTCCTAAACTTTCACAAATATTATGGAAAGAAATCGAAAGGATGACTTGAATGTATCCGAATTAGAATTCTTGAATCGCGTGTCGAAAAGAATGTTCCATCAGTTGACTGAGGCGAAGAAAAGGAAAACTCAGCAAGATAAATTTATAAAAGATTATGAAAACATAGGAAAAAAACCATGTGCAAGTCACATACCAAACGACACCTCTTGTCTTTGCATAGACAAAACATTATTGTTCCCATAGAATTGCATAGAATTAAATTTCACTTGCAACGCGACTTGATGCTTCGACTCATTTTCCCGCAAGATTGCAGTTCTATGTACTAGGTGCAAAGATAGTTGATAGACTAGAATTAGTTCAGTACTACTGTAACGACGGAGCGAAACACACTTAAAAATAAAGCCTTTGTTTAAATTGAATTATTTTTTTATTTTTATTTTTCACTTTCACTCGATCGGAAAACAAAATTGGTGCAGTCGGTAGGATCACCGAATTCGGGAGTGAAAAAATATTCAGCTTGATACAACGCGATATCTGCCGTTTTCCCCTGAAGTGTATTTTAATACTTTATCGGTACGGTCCGCAGTGAAACGAACACAGAAAAGATAAACCGTGCAATAGGCTCAACATGTCCCTCACATCATTAACGATGAAAGATGTCAATGCTGAGGCGAGAGCTGTCTCCCCTTTTACCGGAAAGGACACGATAAGCATGTCGTCCTTTATCAATCAGGTGGAAACGTTATTCGGATTCCTTACAGACAACAACTCCAAAGCCTACTTGTATAGGATATTTTGTTCCAAGCTGCAGGGTCCCGCTGCTGAAGCAATTAGGAAGCTGGTGGAGCCCACTTGGGATGACTTCAAGAAACAACTTATCAAGTCATTCGGAGTTCCAGAGGACTACCTACAACTAAAAGAAAGGGCAGATAGCATTGTAAGTAACAATGTATCACACATTTATTCAGAACTAAGTGACATCGTAAACAAACTTAATTTGAAATACTCGCTAGATAGTGAAAAACCTAGTGATTTCAGGCCCAATCTAAACGAAAAAAAGTCTCTTAGAGAAATTCTTAAGTAAAATAAATCGAGTTGATGCTATGTTTGTTAGGACAAGGCAAATTGAAACCTTAGAAGAAGCGTATCACGCTCTTGTTCGAACGCGAATCCATGTGATCAAAACTAAAGGTAACTATCGGGAAAGGAGAATTGAACGCGAAGATAGAAATTCTAATTCTTTTATCCGGGGTCATTATTCAAGCGTAAAGTAATAGAATAAGACCTAATCAACATTTTACCAACTCTCCTCATAATAATACTAATGTACAACATTTTAACAAAAATCAAAATACTAAGTCGAGGTACAGTAAATACAACAATAATTACGGAAAGAACAGTTCTGGGTATTATGCTAGAGGTAATCGAAATCAATACCAAAGGTTCAACTTCGAACAAAATTTTCATTCGACTCCTCGAATACCACACTTCCCATAGTGACTCTTACAATCAATAATAAATATGTCGATTGCCTTATAGTTACTGGGGCAGCAACATCTATAATCGACGATACTATTTTTCCAAGTATATTCTAAAAAAATTAAAGATTCCAATCGAATTGAAAACGATTTGTAAAGATGTCATGAGATGGCAAAAGATGGTAAAGATGTCATGAGATGGCAGGATCGCCATGTAAAGAGGCAGGATCGCCATGTAAAGAAGCTGGATCACCATGTAATATGTCAGGATCGCCGAGTGAAGATACGCGTTGTCTAAGTGAGGACTAACGTTGTCTTCTGAGTCGATACTCCTCTAAGGTGATGGTCTTCACTCTTCTAAAGATATAACCTTGTCAACAAGAGAAGTAAAAGAAAAAGATTCGTTTCACCTACAGGCATCCCTTGGGTTGCCACATATTTGGCGCAGTCCGAGTGGACAGGCAGCCGATATTTCTAAAAAAGGAATTGCCAATGTATCAGGCAATTTACTGTCTGCCAAATTGTATAGGCAGTCGAGTTGCCGAATGGTAGGCAACGTTTACTAAATAACAACCAATTCGTTGTACTAGGAGAACACTAATTCTTCTGAGCCTCAGCTCAGTCAGTTCTTTTATTGTAAAAATTTGCTTACTGTTATGTACATTAAATTGCTTATCAAATAAAACTCCCTACTCTAGTCTTAAATCTATTTACCCTAACCAATCGATCGCGATTCAAATTAATTCTCACGGAATTCGTTGCACTTTACGTTGTCCTAATTACGTTTTTGTTTACTCTAGGTTCAGTGATCCTCTAGAGTTTCACACGGTTGTGAGAAAGGGAATTTTGAAACTGACATATCGATCATGAAGGGTTAGATCTTTGCTAAAAGATAATTGGGACTTTTTGGGAGCTTGGAAGCTTAGTTGTGTATAGGCTAGTCCTAGGTTTGGAACTAGGAATACACTTCAGCTTTCAGGTAAATATTGTAATGAAGAAAGAAATAATTACTCGTGCTCCAGATGAATTTGAAGTGAATGCAACAATGTCGTGGAGAATTTTAAATGTGTCTAGTAAAAACTTCCAAGCCTTATTAGGTCAAAATATTTTGAAACCATTAGGCGCGAAAATTGACCTTTAAAAGGAACAGCTGGACATAAATAATAAAATAATAAAATTCCATTGTCCATTTTCTAAAAATCAAATAAGTTCATTAGAAATCGTTGATGCGAACTACACCGATCTTTTTGTTTGTCTCCATACGGATAAGTTAAACAATGAATAGCTGTGAAATTTAAAACAAATTTTAAAGAGCAGCCAAGATCGCTTCTTTAAAGAAGGAGATATGCTGACGAATGTTAATGAAGTGAAGCACGAAATTATCACAAAATAATCGCGCCCAGTATACAGCAAAATTTATCGTTTTCCATGAAGAAGAAGTAAATAAACAAATTGGAGAAATGTTGGAACAGAACATCATTCAAACCTCTAATAGCCCTTATATAAGTCCGATCTGGGTAGTGCCGAAAAAATTGGATAATAATGGCAAACAAAATTGGAGGATAGTATTAGACTATAGAAGGTTGAATGAGATCACCGTTGATGACAAATTCCCAATACCAATGATTGATTCCATCTTCGACAAACTAGGTCGAGCGCAATATTTTACAACGCTGATGAAAAAGATCGTGCCAAGACGGCTTTTTCAACTCCTCAGGGACATTTCGAGTTCATCCGGACTCAAAAATGCCCCTGCCACTTTCCAACTGATGATCAATCACGTTCTGAGAAATCATATCAATGAAACATGTGTTGTATACCTTGATGATATCTTGATCTTCTCAACATCACTTCAGGAACATGTAAATTCGATTAATAAGATCTTTGAGGACTTAAAAAAGTACAATCTTAAAATCCAAATTAATAAATGTAACTTTTTTTCGAAACAAACGGAATACTTAGGTCACATCTTGACCAATGAAGGAATAAGACCTAACCCTGGGAAGGTAGACGTCATTAAAAATTTAAAATTGCCTAATTCCCAAAAGCAAATAAAAAGTTTCCTGGGTATAACAGGATACTATAGGAAGTTCATTAGGGATTACGCGAAAGTTGCTCAACCGATAACGAGATTCCTCAAAAAGGGTAGTAAAGTTGACACAAATAACCCCTCTTATATTGGAGCGTTTCAGAAGCTTAAAAATCTTATAACGAACTACCCAACTCTCTTTAGTAAAGAGTTTGTCTTGACAACCGATGCCTCCAATTTTGCAATTGGTGCCGTTATTTCACAGAACGATCATCCAATTGCATTCGCTAGCCGAACTTTAAACGAGCATGAAACTCGGTACTCGGCCATCGAGAAAGCACTATAAGCCATTGTATTGTAATGATATGCATAAACAAATGTAAACACATTTGTAAACAATATGCATAACCCAAAACACACTATACGTTCCCATTCATGCGACACTATTAGCATTTGCACATGTGCACTTTTGGCCCGTGCCATTTTTGATGACCACACACGAGATGGCTTGCCTTTGGCGGCATGGTAATTAATCATACATAAACAACAATGCATTTGTTTATGCAACGTTGCTAAGTGTCGGGAACGTGTGTGGATCAATGCATTGAGTCATGTTTGGGTAATTTGATTTGACCCATTTTTAGGGAAAAGAAAGTCAACATGTGACCGAATTTTAGGCAATAAGAAATAGTATTTAAGCCGTAGCATGTAAGAATATTGTACAGTCTTTACTCGAAAATTAAAGACAAGAGTGCTAGAACTACTGGCACCTTGTTCTTACAATAGAAGAGTTTTACTGTCCCTTAGAAATTGCGGCACAGGTTGGTATATCCATCCGATGCCATTTATTCGAGCAAGTATTAACTTGCTCGGCTTAGGTGCATTTGGGTCTTACCTATCCCAATTCTGGTTAGGGCGTTGCAATAACTCTTATTTTCTTTGACATCATCAATTTGGACCAATTCAACTACGTAACGCAAATCACAATAGTATGGTCTACAAAGTACTTTAGACCGTATTTGTATGGCACAAAGTTCACCATCTTAACGGATCACCAACCTCGTAAGTGGTTAAATTCTCTTAAAGAACCTAATGCAAAATTGCAGCGCTGGCGTATTAGACTAAACGCATACGATTTCGAAATTGATTATGTAAAAGGCAAAAATAATAAGGTAGCCGACTTTCTGAGTCGCATCAATACTGAAAAAATGAAATATTTGCCATCGTGCCAACCGGAAACGCGAAGCGAAATTCAGAGAAATACCAGGGACAATGTCAATGACGTGTCGGAAGAAGTACTTGGCTATAAACATAGGAGGATATTAGACAGTGATACGATAAGTGTTACGTCCTGTTCCATTCCGCAACACATTTCTAAAGATTCACCAAGTCTGGAATCATTTACCGTTAACTAAATTCGTAAAGCTTGTTTTCACTCTTCAAGATATATCATTTGGTTCACAATAATTGATGTTACGAAAGAACCCAGTAATCTTCAAATTCAACAGTACAAAAATTTCTTTAAATGTTTATGAAGGTTTATTATTTTTCAGACGTAAAACCCAAATTCCGGAAATTCCAAATGACTGGAAATTTTCTCATAGTTTTATGACAGTCCTTTCGACCTCGCGTCTCTTCATTTATTACAGTCCCACGTAAGGCAGGCAAAATAATACTGTCCTTTCCTATTCGCAAAAAACTTCGAGCTCACCTCACCAATCCCCGCCTTTTGTCTCTTCCAAATTTTCTTCCTGACAAACTCCTCAAAATTTTGAAATCAGTTTTGTTCGATCCTCCGACGCGAACACATTTTAACAGAACGAATATCTTGCTTTAAGAATCCTCTTGAGTATACTTCATTATAATTATTTTCATCTCACTTGGTTAACATAAAAAAGTGCAATGTTATATTTGTTTTCTGTTTTCATTCTTGTATAAATAAAGACATTAATGTGTGTACATTAATAAACATTTTTGCTTAATAGACATTGGTTTAATTTGTTATAAACAATCTTTATCATCTTCATGAACCTATAACCAACTAATCAAGTGCTGTGTAATTCTAATCAATACGCAACAATAAGTAAGCAAGGAGATTTGATACGTAAAGCCGGTAACAAAATATTCAGACAGCATAGAAACGGCAACATCGAAAGCATTGAGTTAGAATTCGGCCAACCTGAAATAGACCCTAATTCTGGTCAGGCAACAATCCATAGATGCATCGAAGATGTAAATAAACACATCCCGATTGAAAACGGAATTGTCAATAAATACACAACTCCGCTTTATTTAGTGAAGGAAAAAGAAACTGAAATAAATATCAAATACAAAAAGGTTAGGCAAATTTCCATTGCCGAAACCGAACTTCAAAATAATATTCTGCTTAATGATCTACTTACAAGATTCATAAAAAGAGGTATTACAGCAATTTATTTAGAAGTAGAATATTCAAAATTCAATATTTTGCAGCAAAAGCTCATTGAACTATTTTCGAACGATAAAAGAATCAAGTTTTTAAAATGTAATAAACGCGCTATTGATTTGCTCAATGAGGAAGAGATATTTGATACGATCAAAAAGATCCATAAGGCAAAGAACCATAGAGGTATCGTTGAAAACTATAGAAAGATGAAGAATTTTCATTTTTATCCTAAACTGAAAGATCTAATCCACAAATTTATTAATAACTGTGAAGTATGTAACCTTGCAAAATATGATAGAAATCCAATTCAGTGTAAGTTCAAAATTACAGAAACACCTGAAGAGCCTAACGAAATAATACATGGCGACATTTTCTATCATCACATTTATCGATAAATTTACCAAGCATTTAGTGGCTCAGAAATTGAACGATAGGAACTCTATAACAATAGTCGAAGGTTTGAGAAACAGATTTTCTATCTTTGGAAAACCTAAGAAGATAGTTTTAGACAATGAATTAGATTCCATAAACGTAAAGGACTTCCTACGCAATGAAGCTGTCGAAATACACTTTACATCGCCTCGGTCTCACACCGGCAACTCTGATATGGAAAGAGCTCACGGAACTATTAGCGAGCACCTTCGCATCCTCGAAATAGAAAAATCCGAGTTGAACTCTACCGAAAAGGTTCTCCTAATCACCGAAACGTATAATAATACAATCCATTTCATAACATTACGGAAACCTTTCGATTTGATTAACAATAAAGTAGAAGACTTGATCGTGATAAGGGATAGAACGTTAGCTGTAAAACGAAAAAAATATAGAAACTTTAAATAAGAATAGGTCTGACATAGTGTTGGAAAATAATAAAGAAACAATAGTCAAGAACCCTGAAGCCGTTAGATATAAACACAAACCTAGGTATACTAAAATACAGACTTAAGTTGTAAACAACAAGCTGTTAGATAAACGCAACAAAAACGTACATATATGTAGAACTAAACGAAAATACAAATTCTTTTCAGATCGACAAAACCAAGATAACACCCAACAAAAAACGCAGACTCACGTTCAAGACTAGTGTATGTACTTATTGTTTCAATATTCGCGATTTCAACAACGCAAGCAACGATATCGATAGAAAATCTTGAGACAAAGGCTGGTTACCAATCAATAACCCTAGGAGAAAGCTATAAAAATATTTTGCACATTATAGACGTTAATGAATTTAGATCTAACCTCTATAGAATCTAGTATAAAATCAATATTTTCAACTTCATATGATCAAAATACTTTGAATCAACTAAATATCCAAATGAAGAAAACAAAGCTCAACTTAGATACCCTATTTCCACACCGTCAAAAACGAGGTCTGATTTATATCGGTGGTAAAGCACTTAAATTGATTTTTAGAACAATGGACAGTGGCGATCGCGAGAAAATCGAGGAGCACCTCAAATCAATCGAAAATAAGAACAAGTAAATAATAGCGAAAAATAATCAGCAAATAAGAAGTAACACTGCCTCAAAGAACAATCTTAATATACTTCGGGATCGAGTGAATTCAATTGTAAATCGAATCACAGAATTCAATTGTAAATCCAATCACAGAATTCAATTGTAAATTCAAGCGATAAGATGCGAAAAGACCTCGAACAAATTCACTTCCTATCGATTTTGAGCGACATACAAATTCTGAAATCGATAAGATACAAGAGAATATTGTTTTCGCTAAATATAATATCATGAGTAGATCCATTCTTACCTCGGAAGAAATCGAAATCGACGATATTTATTTTAATAAATTCTAAGAAATCAAGTCTTCATTACTGCAGCAGGATAGTAAGCTAATCTTCGCTATCTCTATCCCAAACCTTACAAAAGATTTCGCTACCAGGTTTACATTGATTCCCGTTCCGAACGAAAAATTCGAAGAAATTCAAATCACTAACAGAAATGTATTAAAATTTCGAGATGAATTATATGTAGATAACGAAATAAAAATATTGTAAAGAAACCAAAGAAAGTTTATATTTGTACGAAAAATCGTAACTAAAATTTTTGAAATAATAGAGCTTATGGCTTATATGTCAATTAATCATTAAAAATGCAAAAACACCCTATTTTAACAAATAATTGTGGTATGAAGAACAAAACTTTGAATGGAAATTGTATAATAAAATTTTCAAATTGCACCCTAAAAATAAATAATGTTGGATTTTCGAATTTTGAAAATATCTATTTAATCGAAACTATCATTCCGAATTACTCTAAAATAGATGACGTTTCTTTAGCTGCCAATTAAGACGAAAAGAAACTATAAATCAAATTCGATCATAACATATTCAGTTTTATTGTTACTAATATTAATTATTGTGATCTTCCTAATATTGCACCAAAACAATATAAAAATTGTAAGAATCGAAGTTTCAAGTCACAAAGCCGGAAGTTAACAACCTGATACTCAGGGGAGTGCTAATCTTAACGACGGGGGAGTCACATACCAAACGACACCTCTTGTCTTTGCATAGACAAAACATAATTGTTCCCATAGAATTCCATAGAATTAAATTTCACTTGCAACGTGACTTGATGCTTCGACTCATTTTCCCGCAAGATTGCAGTTCTATGTACTAGGTGTAAAGATAGTTGATAGATTAGAATTAGTTCAGTACTACTGTAACGGCGAAGCGAAACACACTTAAAAATAAAGCCTTTGGTTCAAATTGAGATATTTTTTTATTTTTATTTTTCACTTTCACTTGATCGAAAAACAAAATTTGCACATTAGACTAAGTTCTTATATAGTTTGACTTTGAATCAATAAAGACACCGAAGTCAGAAGTCTTGCACTTTTTTAAAAAGCACGAATAAGTTTTTTTCTGAATTAACTGACGCCTGAGCAAGGACTGCGTGCCGTCACGCTGAGAAAACAAGCAACGCGGCGAAAACCAAATACGCGTCTTGGGAAAAGTTATCGCGATACGAGAATCAAGTACGCGGGTTAAAACAAAACACACGCCTTTTTGCAAATTTGTATACGGACATAAAAGGGCGAACAAAATTAAAATTCTCGCGCAAAACAAGCTAAGGGCAATAGGTGTGCCCATTGAAAAACCTTTCGAAAATCAAACAAGGAGAATTTGGCGTGTTAAGTGTGAGAACGCCCCCCAGTAACCAACTTGGAAGAAAAGGAAGAAGCCATTACAACTTGCGGAAGAGCGGTTCACAACCAACAAACCTGGAGCATGCAACTTTTTAACGAAACCTTACTTATCCTGTAAGTAACGTTTAAGAAAGTTTACTAACTCAGCTGATGTAAATTCACCTTGTAACTTCAAAATTAATATTTCGTTTGAAAAACGGAATGACATATTTAGGTGTTTAAATTAATTGAGTTTGAATTCATGTTTGATTCGAGATTGTATTTCATGCTTGATTTAAACAAAATATTGTGAAAAACTAATGTAAAGTGAAATCCTCACGAAGTAAAGTGATTGCCAATTATAAAAGTGACATATCAAATTTGTTGAAAATTTAAAATATGGCCACCCCGAACAATTTAATTCGTCGTCCGGTATTGCGGGCTGAAGACGCCGGAAGTTCGGGCACGCACCATGTGGCTGCATCGAACGAAAATAACGCGGAACTAGTTCAACTCATTACAAGAGTCGTATCTGAAACTTGGCAAACACAGGGTAGGCGAATGTTTAACTCAATAATGAATTCCGCGGCGGATATAAATCATGAATTAAATGTCGAAATAAATGTCCACAATGAAAGGAACCTATCCGATATGGATAAGATACCGGATGTCGTAAAAAGATTAAGGAGCGAACGGAAGTAGGGCGAACGTGGTGCGCTATACTCGTATATACGTTTAAATAAGCGAAAGGAGTAAGCCCAGAAAAAACCTACAGAACGAAAAAGCGAACGCAAAGAAGAAACGTTTACACGTATATAGTGTACCATAGTACTATAGTAATAGTTAACAGCACTTCAAAATTATAATTACTAAATTATGTTTTTACAGTGCCTAGCTGGTAAATCGTGATTGCTACATAAAATGTAGCAAATGTCATAAAATATAATAGAATTTTCAGTTTCAGCTACCGAACTATAAGCATTGTAACATTGATTTCCTATTTAAAATAAAGTTCGGTCTCTTTATATTGGTGACCCCGACGTGATCTGTACGATGGTCATTACCCGCGACGACGCATGGAGTCATATCCCAGGAAATACCTATGACCTCATCTCCTATTTCGCAACAAAATACAATATTCTAAAGTCATTTCCGAAACGCATACCAATAGTCTGAATCATTTTCGGTTTTGCTTATCATAAAACCGCAACAATAACAAAATCTCACTTGACATTTGATCGGGTCAAATTAACTTCCCAGAAACGAAAATGCCAACTACCGGAAATTCCACTGATAAGGTGGAATACGAAAGATCATATTACTGCACTATTTGCAAATCAAACCAACATAATGTAAACAATTGCCCTTATTTGAAAAACAGAAATAAACATAGGAAGCAATAGATCCAGATTAAAATTGGCAATGTAATAATTATAATATTAAGTTACCTTTAAGGAATTTGTTAAATAAACATATATTAAGTATAAAAGGGCTAGAACCCAAATTGTAGAGTCAGTTGTTAGTTTCCAGTTTTCAGTAAGTTAAAACTTGCATCCAGGATAAAAGTGTAAATTAAAAAGTCAAAATAAAAAAGGTAAAAGTGTAATTATAATTTAAGGGTTTACATACACCTTTTAAAAAAGGAATATGGACAATAACGGATTAAATGAAAGTGACCTCGACGAAATCCATTCCCTCAAGGAAAGCCTTCCAGTATTAAAGGAGGAGGATGTCCTCAAAGAACTGGGACCGACTTATGATCCAGAAACCTCCGAGTTGCATCTTACATTACTGAGTGCAGTGGATTTTTTGTTAAAAAGCCTAATCGAAATGCAATTAATTCTGTTAGAATTAGTAAATAGGAATAATTAAATGTGTTAAACCAGAATAAAAATGTGTTGCGAATGAAATTGTGTTGTAAAATTGTGTTGTAATTATAATTGGCGCAGTCGGTAGGATGTGTCAGGTGCAATAACTTTAATAACGAGCTTCGAGAGAAAGTTCATTTTAGTGCGAACGGTAAAGTTCAATTCAGGAGCGCAAATCCTGAACTAACACTAATAAATTATTATAAACTTTGCACGTGAGTTTTAACTCTTAGTGATGCATTCGAACAAATAAGTCTTTGCTAAACGGGTTTCAATTAGCGAGTGTAAGCGGATATTATACTCAGTGAAATTTGTGAAAGACTACAACTTTAAAGGTACGTGTTACGCGGAAGTAAACGAACCAATAACCAGTCAACAACAACACATTATTTTTCATCGTAATACTTGGACAACAAGCAACAGAATGGCAACTGAATCAGGTAATGTTAACACCAAATTAAGTTTAACTCTGGATCCTATAAAACACGCTTCGCACATCCCGATATTCGATGGCAGCAGGGACCAGTTAAAAAGTTTCACCGATATGGTCGACGTCATGGTTCCTATACTCATGAAGTACGACTTACCATCACAAATTATAATCGGAAACGTGATAAAAAGTAGAATAGTTGGTAGAGCTAAATTAATTTTAGATGCTAGTCCACATATTATTGCGTGGAACGACATAAAATGTATTTTATATGCTAATTTCTCAGATCAAAGAAATAGCACACAATTATTAAACGAATTACGTACAACGGAATTCAGAGGTTCAGTTTTAGACTTTATAAATATAATACAAAAAAGGCTAACAAATTTAAATTTAAAAGTAGAACAGGAACATAGTCATAACTACAAACAACTAATATTGGATAACCAATTAGTCGCTTTAGACATTCTTAGAAAAAATATTCCAGAACATAGTCGAACAATACTGTTTTGTCGAAATCCAGACACATTAGAGAAAGCCATATTCATTTTAACTGAAACTGGCCATCTATATAATAATAAAAATAATAATTCAAAATTTTTACAACAAAATTTTTCAAATTACTAAAGTTTCCAGAAACCACATCAAAACTTCCGGAAACCAAATCAAAATTTCCAAAAACCTAATTATCATGGTCAGAATTCACAAAACCCTAATTACCGTAATCAAAATGTCCAAAATTCAAACTTTCATCAAAATTACAAAAATGAAAGATTTAAAAACCGGAATTATCAAAATCAAAACTACCATCACCAAAACCATTATTCAAATCCTTTCCAACAAAATTCAGCACAAAATCGTATTCAACGATTCGGTACACCTCAGCCTATGGAAATTGATAATTCACGACAAATCGTACATAATAACCAGCAGGAAAATTTTCAGATACCTGCCTCGGAACCCCCAACTTCAACAACGTTCCATATATCAGAATAAATTCTTACGGAATTCCTCTTAGGTTCTTGATTGACACAGGTGCAGCAATAAGTGTTATTGATCCAAACCTTTGCGATCCAAGCCTAAGAGTTCCAAATATAAATTCTAATATTCATACATTAAATTCTCAATTAAGTTTCTCACATACGGTACAAATTAAACCATTTAAAGAAATCGGCGGTGATAAAAAAATTACCTTTATCGAATATAAATTTAGCAATTTCTTTAACGGACTAATCGGAAATAATATATTTAAAAACTATAATTGTGAAATAAGTCTACATAAACAATATATCAAATTTAACGATAAATATTTAAAACTATATTATTCCTTAGAAGAGGAAAACATAGATGAATATGTCAATCAAATATACTTTACGGATACTTATGATGAAAGTAATCCTTTATCAATGCTACGGACAGAGCATTTAAGTCAACAAGAGAATAGAAGTCTCATAAATCTATTAAAAAATTATAAAAACATGTTTTTTCAAGAAGGCGATAATTTGACCTTCACCCATGAAATAAAACATGAAATTAAAACTACAAATAATACAGCAGTTTATACTAAATCCTATAGATACCCACAAATGCATCGAAGGGAAGTGGAAAACCAAATCGAGGAAATGTTAGAACAAGGGATTATACGGCCAAGTAAATCTCCCTATTCTTCACCCATTTGGGTAGTACCCAAAAAAGCCGATGCTTCAGGGAAAATGAAGTGGCGAATTGTGGTGGATTATAGAAAGTTAAATAACATTACCATCGATGACAAGTTTCCTATTCCATATTGACGACATTTTGGATAAACTAGGAAAATGTATGTATTTTACGACCTTAGATCTAGCCAAGGGATTTCATCAGATTGAAATCAAAGAAAAGGATATTCAAAAAACTGCATTCTCTACTGACAAAGGTCATTACGAGTTTAATAGAATGCCTTTTGGTCTAAAAAACGCCCCTGCAACCTTTCAGAGACTAATGAATGATATTCTACACGAATATATTGGAAAAATCTGTTTTGTCTACATGGATGACATAATAATCTTCAGCACTTCATTAGAAGAACATATACTTTCACTGCAGAAAATCCTAGACGCGTTAAAAATAGCTAACTTAAAAATACAAATAGACAAAAGTGAATTCCTTAAAAAGGAAACTGGATTTTTAGGTCATATAGTGACCACTGAAGGTATAAAACCCAATCCAAAAAAAATTGAAGCTATTCAGAACTTCCCAATCCCGAAAACAGTTAAACAAATAAAATCATTTCTCGGACTAGTAGGATTCTATAGAAAGTTCATTCAGGACTTCTCTAAAATGACAAAACCTTTAACTCTTCGTCTGAAAAAGGACAGTAAAATCAACCCACAGGATTCAGATTACATAGACGCTTTCCAAAAGTTAAAACTTTTAATAATATCTGAACCTATATTAAAGTACCCAGATTTTAATAAAACATTTACCCTTACTACAGACGCTTCTAACTATGCTATTGGAGCTGTACTTTCTCAGAATGGTCATCCCCTCTGCTATGCTTCACGCACTCTTAACGACCATGAAACCAGATATTCCACAATCGAAAAGGAATTATTAGCTATCGTTTGGGCGACCAAATATTTTAGACCCTACTTATATGGTAGAAAATTTACAATAAAAACTGACCATAAACCTCTAACCTGGCTAGCTAATCTCAAGGAACCCAACTCTAAACTACAGAGATGGAAATTGAAATTAGAAGAATTCAATTACGATATTGAATATATAAAAGGCAAAGAAAATTACGTCGCAGATGCTTTATCACGGCCTCCGATAAATAATAACTATGTTGAAATAATAAATACTAATGAGCTTATTAATGAACAAAATCATGGAAGCAATGAATCTTTAGCGACATGCCACAGTGCAAACGAAGATAATTTAGAATATATATCTATATCGGAAGGACCCCTAAATATGTTTAATAATCAATTAATAATTAAAGAAGGCAGAGAAAATAGAATTAAAAAAGAAAAATATTTTGGGAAAAATAGAACTGTTTGCATCTCAAGAGAGATATACGATAAATACCTTCAGTATATATTAAATAATCATACGCCTCGAAAAGGACTTATAGCAGTTTATATCCCCAGTTTTGCGATATACACTCGATTTCAAAGCGAATATTTGAAATGGAAAAGTCCCCACACTAAACTTAAAATAGTTAAGTGTAATTATGTACTTTTTGATTGCACCGATAAAGGGCATATCCAGGAGGAAATCTTAAAGAAACATAAGGCTAAAAACCATAGAGGTATTGAAGAAGTATACGAGGAATTAAAAACAAAATATTATTATCCCAAATTAAAAATTGAAATAACAAAAATAATCAATAATTGTAATACATGCCAGTTAAGTAAATACGAGAGAAAACCAGCAAAATTATTATTTAAAAAACCTCCAATACCAGATAAACCGCGTGATATAGTACACATGGATATATGGTTCTTAGATAAAAACCATTTCTTTTTAACATTAATCGATAAATTTTCAAAATACGGACAGGCAATAGCCATAAAATCAAGAAATTGGATAGACATTCAATCTGCTCTTAATCAATATTTTGCAACTTACGGAAAACCTAACCATATAATAACAGATAACGAAAGTACCCTTACCAGTAATTTAGAAAACTTTCTACAAAACGAAGGAGTAACTCTTCATTTCACAACTCCGGGAATTAAAACAGGAAACGCGGATATCGAACGACTTCATAATACAATCACCGAACATGTACGTCTAAAAATCACAGAAACTAAACTTGCACCCTCGTCTATTGATGTGCAAGAAATAATGAAATACTACAACAATACAATACATTCCTCAACAAATCATAAACCAATTGAAATAACTAATGGAATAATACCATCTTCAGACTATGCAGCAGTTAGAAATAGAATAATTAAAAAACAGGAAAAAAGCTTAGAATATAAAAACAAAAACAGAAAGAATGAGGAAACAAACCCTAAATTTATCAAAAATAAATTCAAACGTAAGAAACACGACAGACCATTTATTTCTAGACCCCTAAAAAATAACAATAACCAAAAAAAAAACTCTTCATGAAACTTAAAAAATTCCAAAAATCTATCCCGCAGGTATCATCATCTTCTTGTTAATCTGCTTAAAATCAACTACATCAGGACAACACATCGAAGTAACCGAAATTCCTCAAGGAAACGGATACACCCTAATACGAACGGGACAAATACCCATTATCCAGAATTTTTCCACAGTAATCCATGTAATTGACCTACAAAAATATGAAAACATATTGTTAAATATTGAAAATACAACTTCGTCTGACATACTTCAAAAATTCCCCAACATATACATGCTAATTCAAAAAATTAAAGAAAAGCTATATACATTAGAACCCCATAGATTCAGAAGAACAATATTCAGTCCTTGCGGATCCTTTTTGAAATGGTTTGGTGGTGTGATGGATGATAATGATCGCGAATACATAGAAAGAAATTTTAACAAAATTGAAACAAATATGAAATCTTTCGTTGATAATAACGAAAAACAAATTCATATCAACCAACAAATAAACAACAATATTCAAAACTTAGCCAATCATATTAATAAACAACAAGATATAGTCATTGCTAAAATTAATCAATTGCAAAATGAAAATTCCGCTTTTACAAAACAATTATTAGATTTTGAAACTTATTTTCTGGTAAAAGAAAATTTGCAAACACTTTTGGACTCTCTAATGGAAATCGAAGAAATAGTATTGCTATCACGATTAAAAGTTCTGAGTAGAGATATTCTTACCACTGATGAGATAAAAACTTTCCAAATCAACGTAGAAAAACTAAAAAACATCAAAGTATCAGTAGCACAAAAATCCAAAACAATATTGTTTGTTGTTCAAATCCCCAATTTCACAAATAAACAATATTACAAAATTTCTATCATCCCAATTCCCAACAAAAACCACTTAGAGTTAATAACACCATATCCAGAAATCTTAGCTACTAGCAATAAAGTATTTGTATCCAATTACGAAATAGAAGAAAACAAACTGTTTAAAATAAACGATTCATGTATCAGTAACATATTAGACGAACCTCACAATTGTACTATGAAAAGAAATAAACAATCTAGCATTCAAAGAATAACAGAAAATGTAATAATAACAAAGAATCTAAATCAAACCATGTTATATCAAAATTGTAATGATCAAAGAATTAGCATAAAGAATCACAATATAATTAAGTTTGCAAATTGTGAATTAAGCATTAATGGTATAACTTTTATCAATAAGAAAAATGTAATCAATAATAATATTATCCTACCAAATGTAATCAAAAACATTTCCTATAAGGAAAAGAATAATTTTACATTGAAACAAGTATACGCCCTAAATGTTGAAAATTTAAATCATATACATTTACTACAATTAGAACATAATACAAATTCATGGGCCAGTTTTGCAACTGACACAATAATTGTAATTATTATTCTTGCAATTGCGACAATCTTATATTTTAAATTTATCAGAAAAAACTCTAACATTAAAATAAAAATCAATTCTTTGCGCGAGGACACGCATCCTAAGGAGGGAGGAGTCATATCCCAGGAAATACCTATGACATCATCTCCTATTTCGCAACAAAATACAATATTCTAAAGTCATTTCCGAAACGCATACCAATAGTCTGAATCATTTTCGGTTTTGCTTATCATAAAACCGCAACAATAACAAAATCTCACTTGACATTTGATCGGGTCAAATTAACTTCCCAGAAACGAAAATGCCAACTACCGGAAATTCCACTGATAAGGTGGAATACGAAAGATCATATTACTGCACTATTTGCAAATCAAACCAACATAATGTAAACAATTGCCCTTATTTGAAAAACAGAAATAAACATAGGAAGCAATAGATCAAGATTAAAATTGGCAATGTAATAATTATAATATTAAGTTACCTTTAAGGAATTTGTTAAATAAACATATATTAAGTATAAAAGGGCTAGAACCCAAATTGTAGAGTCAGTTGTTAGTTTCCAGTTTTCAGTAAGTTAAAACTTGCATCCAGGATAAAAGTGTAAATTAAAAAGTCAAAATAAAAAAGGTAAAAGTGTAATTATAATTTAAGGGTTTACATACACCTTTTAAAAAAGGAATATGGACAATAACGGATTAAATGAAAGTGACCTCGACGAAATCCAATTCCTCAAGGAAAGCCTTCCAGTATTAAAGGAGGAGGATGTCCTCAAAGAACTGGGACCGACTTATGATCCAGAAACCTCCGAGTTGCATCTTACATTACTGAGTGCAGTGGATTTTTTGTTAAAAAGCCTAATCGAAATGCAATTAATTCTGTTAGAATTAGTAAATAGGAATAATTAAATGTGTTAAACCAGAATAAAAATGTGTTGCGAATGAAATTGTGTTGTAAAATTGTGTTGTAATTATAATTATGGCGTGCCGCCGCGCAACACCACCAGCACGAAGAATTGCAACCAGATAACCATCCACAACCGGGTGAAGCCAACGGACTGGCACAGCTTCACGATGCCGTACGAGACTTACTCGCCTCAACTCAACAACAGCAAACAGCAATTAGTTTTTGGGTGGGACCCCAGGTCGGCTTGAGGCCAAGTGGGTTCGTTTTGCTGCAGCCAGAATCTACGGCGATGATATTGAAAGTAGTTTTCTTTCCCGGGAAAGAGGTTGGCTCATCCGGGAGGTGTCTTTCACGTCGTTTCTGTCTTGTAGCGGAGAGGGTAACGGTTGATCCGCGGCCCAGTCTCTTACAGTACAAGATATCAGGACGTGCAAGGCAGTCTTCCAGTTAATAATCTCAAAGGGTCTTGGCTCCAGGATTGTCACGCCACTGGTTTCCCCCACGACAGTGAGGTGGGTCTGGTATGGCACCCGTCCCAGCCTTATTCATGGTACTTATTGGTACAAGCATGATAGCCAGGCCTGCACTGCCGGCAGTCTCTGCCAGGGGAGGCTTCTCCCGAGTCCCTGCTGTTCTCCCACGAGGGAGTGAGTGTTTGTTTGTCATAATGATGGGTTCGGGTTGTCTCTCTACTGAATTGTGACTCTGCCCTTTTACTAAGTTGTGACTACTTTTTACTAAGTTTTGACTTCTACTAAATTGTGACTCTGTCCTCTGGACCTGTTTGTAGGCTAGCTTAGGAAGGCTTGGTTCTGCTTGTTTGGGTTTTCTATCTGGATAGTGTCTGTGCTGGATCGTCTCAGGTGGTATTCTGCTTGGATTATTGTCTTTGGGGAATTTCCTTGCTAAATAATTTATGTGTTAACTATTCTAGGGTGATCTGCTTTTAGTAGATAATTTCTATGCTGAATATTCTAAGGTGATGTTCTGTTTTCTCGCTTTTTCCTTTTGGAATAATTTCTATGTTTGCTGTTCTTGGGGGATTTTCGCCTTTTGGCTTAACTAGGGCAGTTTTTTGTTTTCATTTCCCAGGTGCTAGATGGCGAGAAAAGATTACTTTGCTAAATGGGGAGAAAATATTTCTTTCCTAAAATGGATGTCGTCCCGCCGTCGCACAGTGTGTCATTTTCCATATCTAGCTGGTCAAAATTCAAAATTTTCACATTGTCAAAAGTCATAAAATCCATTTAATCCTAATGACATATCCCTTTGGGCATTGCGTGAAAAGTATTACAGGTAAATAGCATCCTTAATTATGTGGAAAAGTGACTCTGAAGTGACCTCTTCGGATATAAAAGCAGACACGCAGGTAATTAAGTATTATTTTCCGTTTGACTTCCAAAGGATACAGTGTGCGCTAGGAGCTTCGAAATCATGTTTGGTGTTTTAGATGCTGGAAATACAAGTAAGTACTTTTCATTTCTATTTTCGATGTTTTGGAGTACATCATGACATGAGATCACCCACGATTTTGAAATTGTTTGATTTTTATTAAGTTATACAGTATACATCTGTAATTATTTTTCATTTATTTTGATTCAAATAAATTTATTTCTCGATTATAAACAAAATATATATAGATCCTACATGCATTTTTTGTCATTTTCATTGGTTAAGCAAAATAAATTATTTAAGAAAGGCCAAACTACAGCTTTTTATTAAACATTAAAATGTTTGACGTCTTTCATCTTTTCAACAGCAAATAAAAGTATTTCGCACAAAAAAATATTTTTGTCCAGCTAGATTCGCAAAACGACACAATGTGCGTCGGTGCCACCGAACCCGGTTAATCTGGCTCTTTTCGTGCTCATGTTTGAATTTTCTGCGTATTTTCACACTTTGAATTCCTGGTGTGTTTACCCTGTGGAAAACTGTTCTGCCAAGAACGAAAACACGAGCGAGTCTAAAATAATAGCCTTTATTGTAATTGGAAAATATAAGAGATGAGTACGCGATGGTCACGTCGCTGATTGACTGGGGGCGAATGCTGGCATCCGTCTAGCTTTATGTGCCACACTTGCTGACGCAGCATCCGGCCGGCGGGCACTTCTGCCGCCATGGATGCGGCGCGTTATCAGCAATTGGCGACGGCGCGTATGCAACGTTGCACGTCGTCAAGTGGAGGCGACGGATGCCATCAGCAGTTTCCGCCGCGAACGATGGTCAGCAGTTTTGGGCACTCTAGTTTGTCGGAGGTGCTGTGGATACCGCCGCCACGGGATGCCGCGAATGATGGGACCGTGGACGGGCCCAGGCACAATCGGTTGTCGGCGACAATGTTGTTGGCGCCGCCATGAACTGCTGCTGACGGCTGAACGAGGCGTCGGCGATGGATCGATATGTTGGTGGCGGATCAATATGTTGGTGTCGGGTCGGTCCGCAGATGGTGGTGGATAGGTCCGCCACAACCCTTTATTGGAATGATAGTGTGTTTCTCGCTTTAGATTTTCGCATGTGTCATTAATGTCATTCATGTCATTCCACTGGGCTTTTGGCTCCCGCACGAGTGTGACTTTCGCGTTGTTCGCTTTCCCAGAAATCGAGCGTGATTTCTGTGGCATTGTTGCCTGTGGGGTTACATTTATGGGGTATTCCCAGAACTTTATATGGGAGCGTTGTGTGTTGGGCACTATCCATAGTGTGTGTTAAAGGAGGTGCCCCAGAGTGCTGTGCCGTTGCAAGCCATTCTGTTGCAGGCTCTCTGGGTGGACGGATGGATTATCAGTGAGTGATTAGTGATTATTTCTCAAATATTTGCTTTATTATGTTGATAATGTTTTGTCCATTGCAGTGCATCTGCCCCTGCGAGGGGTTTTTCGCCTCAAGTCAACAACAGCAAACAGCAATTAACGTTCTACAGGATATAAACAGCCAGCAGCAACGACCCAACCGCGTTATAATCAAACTGCCCCCATTTTCGAGCAGTAATCCACAACTCTGGTTCACTCAAGTTGAGGCCCAGTTTCGGTTTTACAATATTACTGACGACGATTCCAGACGCGGTGTCAGCAGTTACGAAATTATAAAGTTACCAAATGAAACAGCTTCGAGGCAGTTGTCGCGTATTAGTCAGGAAAACTGTACGATTTGTAAAATAGGTCTCGCAAAATAAAAAATACTTTAAATTCAGAAATTACCGTGTGTTTTCTTCTTGAGTTGTTGGTGGAAACTTTATTTTTTTCGTCCGCTCGACCCACTGCAACGTAATGGCGCAGTCAGTCAAACAAAAAGTAAACGCGAATTAAAATCGTATCAATTATTGGTCGATACAAAAATATATCGGCAAACAAAATCGCGAATCGGTGATAACCAGCGGTTGGAACTAGCATCATTAAACTATTTCTTTAAAAATTCGTAATTAGCGTAAATCGTAGCAAGAACAGCGCGAGTAAGGCCTAAAGTTGTTTAAAATCTCCGGTGAGGCTGCCGGGTATCTTACTATTAACAAAAAGTTTAATATAATCAATAAACTTAAACGAACTAATTTAAAGTGAGATGGTATATGCAAGATAGAAGGGAGAAGCGGTACGCTCTTTACACCAAAGGAAGAACAACATCAACGATGGAAGCAAGAATTCAGGAATTGAAACAGAAGCTTCTGGCAAAAGATGCTGAATACGGACAACTTGCAGCAGCGGTGCAACAACTTATCACCAACAGCAACAGAGATAATCAAATCAGCCGTTTGACCGAAGCCCTTAATCAAATTCGGATTCAACCAAATAGCGCATCACTTAAAATATTAAAGGAAATACGACATATGATGACATTTACTGGGACAGGGGAAGTCTCAATCAACTCATTTATCAGCAGCGAAGAATTTTACCTCAACAGTTTTTTAAAAAATTTATTGGAGCCGTTTTTTAATCTTTAAAAAAAAGTGCAAAAAAATGTGTTTTTTTTCTTCAAAAACAATAAATTTTTAACCTTATTGTCAAGTCGAAGTAATCAATGTTTATATAATTTATATACTCCAAAAAGTTTTTAAAAAAATGCTTTCAAAAGTTTTTCTCATGATTACACAAAAAATTCAATAAAAAATAAAAAATTATTAACAGTCATCATGATCTTCAAGGTCATTTCTGTCATACGTTATGTCTCGCGAACCAAACATAGGATTTGCATCGTTTAGGTGTCAATGAACGCGTTTTAATATTTTTGTAAATTCATCGAATTTTTAAGAAAATCGTTCCAGCAGTTTTTTTAATTTAAGAAAAAAAAAGTGCAAAAAATTAGGTTTTTTTTCATAAACAATAAATTTTTAACCTGATTTGCACAGCACAGTGATACCAGTTTATAAAATTTATAGAAAATTTTCTTCCATGATTATGAAAAAAACTAAATAAAAAATAAATAAAATCATTCAAAGTTACCATGTAAAGAGTGTTCATACGAATGCTATTACTTTATATCTATTATTCCAAAAAAAGTTTTAAAATATTTGCATAATTTGAGCAGATTTTTAATAGTTTTTATAGTCATTTAATTAAAAAAACTGCTTAAGACCAAAAAGGCTCCCACCGTTTGATCCGCGTGAATATTCAATCTGTCCTCATCGACTAAAAGCCTTACGTAATCAATGGACCCTCTCGTAGACGATATGATTCATATTAAGGGGTTATTCTACTGTTAAAATTGTTTACTTTCTATTTTTTGTTTTTTGCTTATTTCGATAGATTACCATCTCGAGAATGCATGTACAAAATTTCAAACCGATTCATCGCTTCGTTTTCATTCTATGACTATATTTCGGTGCGCGCGTCGAACGGTATTTTTCTCCCTCATACGCTCTCACCCTGCGAGCAATAACTGCTTTGTATAACTTTGTATGGTCTCTCTCTCTGAAAAAGAGAAGCTGGAGATAGCAAAAGGGACCTATTATATGCCTGGATTCGCCGATTGAGGGTAAGATTATTTATTTTCACGATATAACAAAAAAAATCTATTAAAAAACTTTAAACGCGATTTACTCAAAACGTGTGTTTTCGGTGCGCGGCACATCGTAGAGAAAAAACTAATTAAGCGATTTAGCTAAAAAAAATTTGCATACTTATATATCAATTTTACACAAAGTGAACCTAAATTGAGCCATAAAAATTGAAATTTGGTTATTTGGGACCACTTTTTTCATGGAAAAAAACGTCCAAACTCGAGCATGCTATTTTCCAACACTTGTCAAATCACGAAAATTTAATATTTATGGCTCAATTTAGGTTCACTTTGTGTGTTTTTAGCTAAACTAATAGAATTTCATCGTTAAATTGATTGCGGAACACCTGGACGACCTGGGCAATGTGCCGCGCAATCGACTCTGGGCGTCAGCGCGCGCTCCATCAATTGCATACAGAAGCCGCCATTTTATTTTTTTGAAAAATTCAACTATGTGATTTTATACTTTTTTTGTTAATAAAGATGCATGCAAAATTTCAAATTGATATCTTTATTAGTTATTTTTTACAACACTTTTAAAATGATACTGCTTTTTACCCGTTTAACAGTAGAATAACCCCTTAACTCATTCCTGTTACTGCTATGAATACCTCTCATTGTTGTAATGTTGTTGATGTTTATGTAGATATTACTGGGAAGTTGACCGTGTGGACCTCAAGGGTCGCACCTCGCGGCTTGTTTTAAATTAATTCTAGTCGAATGAATAAAGGATAATTCAGTATTGTATTTTAAATATTTGGACAATTTACTATTAATGGGGCCAACGTAATTTAACTTTCTCCATGATTGAACATTACCATCTTTTTGAACTGGATATATTTCTTTAATAATTTTCAATTTACGTTTTTTGTTTATAAGTCCTAAAATGAGTTGCTTATGGTATCCATTATTTTTGGCTATATTTTCAATGGTATAAAGTTCCTTCTTCAAATTTTCTTTGGAAAGTGGAATATTTAGAGCACGATTTATCATGGAATGAAAAGAAGCTAGCTTAATATTTAATGGATGGAACGAGTTATAAGGAGTGAGCACATCTGAATAAGTATTTTTCCTGTAAATATTTAATTCTAATTTCTGATTTTTTACGAGTAATGGTAAGATCTAAATGGTTGATAGTGCGGTCTATTTCTTTTTCCATAGTAAATTTGATGCTATTATTGAGGCTATTTAAAAAGGTTAAAAATTTATTTAATTGACGATCTGTACTATCTCATAAGCAAATAATGTCATCGACATATCTATACCAGAAGAGTATATTTTTGGAATGGGGATTAACTGAACTCAAAATAATTTTCTCTAAAAAATCCATGTATATATCTGCTAGAAGTGGAGAAAGTGGTGATCCCATTGGTAAACCGTCTTCAAACGAGAAGTATTGACCCTCATATCTAAAATAATTCTGATCCTTACAGATTTTGTACAGATTGAGTAGTTCATCTGCTTTTTCTTTAGTTTTAATTTTTCCAAAGATAAGGTCTTTTACTACTAGGTCAAGTTCCTTAATGGGAATGGAGGAAAATAAATTAACTATGTCGAAAGAAACCAAGCTAGAATTTTCAGGAATTTGGAAGTTTTGAAGTTTTTGGGTCAGTTCTTGGGAATTTTTAATAGAGAATTCTGACACAAATCCTGTTTCATCTACAAGGGTTTTGTTGAAGAGTTGGAAAATTTTATAAGTGGGTGCGTTACAAAAGGAAACTACAGGTCTAATAGGAATATTTGCTTTGTGAATTTTCAGTAGGCCATAGAGAACTGGGGCAGAAGGGTTCATTGTAATATATTTAAAACTTGACTTAGGGTCCAAAATGAATTTCCAATTTTTTGAAAAATTTCTTACCCCTATTTGAAATTTACTTGTGGGGTCTTTTTTCAATTGACTTACTGTAGATAAAAGATAAAATTTGTGAGTCAAAAAAACCAAGTGTTTCATTTTATAAAGATTTTATTCTATTATGGCTCATCAAGAGAACACGCAACTTTCTATAACTGAAGAAAATACTAGTTTATAATTGTTATGGATCTTCTTAATACGGTAGACACATTAATCGATGTGGAAGAAAAGACAATTTCTTTCAACGGACAAATAATAAACTTCACAAATACCCCATACACTTTCAATGAAATTTATTCGCTAGAAAGTACTCAAAATAATTATTTGGAAAGACTTAAACTAGATCATTTAAACGTAGAAGAAAATACGGAAGTCTCCAAAGTGATAAAAAAGTTTGAAGAAATTTTTTACAAAGACGGAGACATATTAACAAGTACTCCATCCATTGAGCACGAAATTAAAACAATTACTGATGCTCAAATAAACTCAAAACTTTACCGGTACCCCTATAGGCATGAAGAAGAGGTACGCAGACAAATAAAAGAGATGTAATCGCAAGGAATAATACAGAAAAGTTGTTCCAAATATTTAAGTTCATTAATTATAATTCCCAAAAAGATGACAATTCAGGGGGAAAAATTTCGGTTAGTGATTGACTACAGAAAACTTAATGACGTTACTGTAGATGATAAATATCCTCTACCAAATATTGATTCACTATTAGACAAACTGGTAAGAGCCCAGTATTTTTTGACAATAGATCTCGCCAAATTTTGGTGAAGAAAGAAAACGGACAAAAAACCGCTTTTGTGACCCCCACGGCCTCTATGAAATTGTGATTATGCCGTTTGGCCTGAAAAATGCGCCAGTGACATTTCAGAGACTCATGAATGAATTGTTCCGAGAATTCATTAATAAAACCTGCGTCGTCTACTTGGATGACGTCCTCATATTCAGTACCTCATTGCAGCAGCATATCAATGCAATAACAGACATTTTTAAAGTTTTCAAAGAAAATCCTAAAAGTTCAAATCGACAAATGTAATTTTATGCAAAGAGAAACAAGTTTTTTAGGCCACGTTATTACCAAAGAAGGTATAAAACCTAACCTTGAAAAGATTAAAATTATTGAACAATTAAAACCACCGCAGAGCGAGAAACAAATCAAAAAATTTCTAGGATTAACAGGTTATTATCGTAAATTCATACGAGACTATGCCAAAGTGGCGCAGCCTATAACGAAATTTTTAAGAAAACATTGCAAGATAAATACAAAAAATCCGAAATATATCGAAGCATTCGAAAAACTAAAGACATATTAATACGCTCGCAATCAATTTTGCGTTTTCCGAATTTCAACAAGCCTTTCCAGCTCACCACAGATGTCTCAAATTATGCAATAGGCGCCGTTCTATAATATGGTCTGTGACATACTTCAGACCATACTTGTATGGCAATAAATTTCAAATTCTTACTGATCATCAGCCAATCAAATATTTGCAAGCGAAGTATAAAGGCAAAGATCTCTCCCCAAGACACCAAAGGTGGTTAGTAAAATTAGGTGAATTCGGCATCGAATATATCAAAGGAAGAGAAAATCGTGTAGCCGATTTTTTAAGTAGATTGGAACCAACGGATGAAATCAAATCCGATAAGTCCGTTTCCCATAAAACAAACACAAATACATTTTCCGACCTGGGAATTTTTTTGAACATTGAAAAACACGACGAAATTATTGGAACTCATTCATGTTGTGATTAACCAATGCGAAGTATGCCAAGCAGTCAAATGCGATCGCAAACACATCAAACCTAAATTTAATTTGTCAGAAACAGCAAACGATATTAACCAAATAATCCAAATAGATCTTTTTACTATAATGAAGCAATCTTTTCTTACGATTATCGATAAGTTTTCGAAATTCGGGTGAACATACGGGTTGAACGATAGAAACCATGTGACCTTAGTGGAAATTCTAGAAAAACATTTTACACAAAACACAAAAAATTGTTGCTGGCAATGAATTTCATGGAGTGTTGATGAAAGAATTTTTAGATGCCGAAAACATAGAACTACACTCAACAAAGCCGCACAATAGTACAGGGATTGCAGATATAGAAAGGTTACATGGTACATTAGTAGAAAAATTTCGGATCTTAGTGTATCAAAAACGAAAAATCTCCATCAAGAGAACAATGCAACAAGCGGTAAGAAACTACAATGAAAGATATCACTCCACAATTAGATGCACCCTGAATGAAGTACAATTTCACAAAATAAATTTCGAGAAAATGAGAGAGCATTTGCAAAACGCAAAACAGAAATGGATCAAGAAAGCAAACAAAAACCGAGAAGAATACGATGAAAATAGGACAACTGGTTTCATTAAAAATTACAAAGCAGCGAGATTGAAACATCAACCAAGGTTTGTTAAAAGTAAACTCAAAAAAATGCAACCAAGCAATATCAAAAGACCGTTGAAGTATAATCTGTTCCACAACGATGAAGTTCCAAATGACAATAACACAGAATTTCCTGAAATTACAGAAGAACAACGATCAATAATAAATAGAACACTGAACGAAGGCTCAGATAATGATATTATAACGTCAAAATTTCGAATAGATATTACTAGTCGTGGTATTAAAACACTTAGAAATGATAGATGGCTCAACGACAAAATCATAAAATTCTACTTAAATCTTATAGTAGAACGCAGCGAAAAAGACAGTTCCCGAAATCTACCCAAAGTAGGTACAATGAACACATTTTTCATCCCACGTCATCTAAGATCGGGTTACCAATCTATTAAAAAATGGACGCGAAATATAAATATCTTCGATTTTGATATCCTGCTAATACCAATAAACGTCCACAAAAAACCATTGAACCATAAGCGTCATTGACTTTTCCCAAAAGACGATCAAATATTACGAGTCGTAACTCACTAAGAGTACCAAACCCAAAAATTTTGGAGACCATAAAAGATTTTCTCAAAGCCGAGTCTATCAATAAACGGGGAATACCTATTAACTTAGAAGAATTCACACAAGTGGACTTAGAATATACTCCACAACAAGAAAATGGTAGTGACTGTGGCGTTTTCAGCTGCAGCATTGCGGAAAACATTTCTAGTAGTCGGCAAATAGCGTTTACACAAGAAAATATCCCTTATATCGGAAATAAAATGGTTTTAGAAATCATCCAGGGTGTAATGATATGCATAATCTAAAACACATTACACTTTCTCATTCTCACGACACTGTAGCACTTGCTAGGCATGTGTAGCTCATCGCGGATATGATTCAGTGATCCGAATCATCTTAGAGATCCAAATGATTCGAATCAGTGAAATCGGTTCATTTGGATCAGTGGATCTTTCATATCTCATGGATCTTTCATATCTCATGGATCTTTCATATCTCATGGATCTTTCATATCTCATGGATCTTTCATGTATCATGGATCTTTCATATCTCATGGATCTTTTATATCTCATGACACAAACGCGATCATGTTCCATTCAATAATCTCTCACAAGTTCCTTCCGTAAGAGAGGTAAAGAGAAATACACTTTCCACGCGAAGAGACGGTGCAGCTCGCATTTGGATGGGCATAACGATGAATGTGCACATGAGATGATATGTTTGTAAATAATTTGCAGGGCTGCCAGCAGTAGTTTACAAGTAGATGCATATATTAAGATGCAATTTAAAGTTTCGGTTGTAGTAATTTAAAATGTGAAATTATACAATATGATCGTAGTTGAAAGTACAGATTTTTGTCATTGTCAGGCAGTAAAGGCGCAATTGTGCTTTTATATATTTTGTGTGGAAATTATATATTAATATATTTTTCATTTAAAAATGTAACTTTATTAAGGTTTTTTTCAGTCAAATATGGGCTTAAAGATTCGGAAAGCTACGATCGTAAGTATTCCGAATGGAGTTTTATGAACTCAAAAATCAAGTAAACAACATCTACAGATTTACCTAATTGTATGGTAACTCTGTAGAGTGTACAGCGTACCATATCTCTTCTGACTCAGTGATCCAAATGATCTAGATGATCCAAATGATCTAGATGATGCAAATGATCTAGATGATCCAAATGATCCAAATGATACATATCACTGATCTGGATCTTTTTACTGAGCCAGATTCAAATGATCCATTCACAACAAAGATATGTTTTTGCCAGCTCTAGCACTTGCACACAATGCATTTGTTTATGCAGCATTGCTGAATATCGGGAACATGTGTGGACCGATGCATTGTCAATACATTTGAGCCATGCTTGGGCAATTCGACTTGGCCCATTTTGTGTCAGCGTGTGACCGAGTTTTAGTCAATAAGAAAGAGTATTTAAGCCGTAGCATGTAAGAATAATACACAAGGCCTCACTGAAAACACAAAAATCCTAAGGTTTAAAACATTGATCCGACCAATCCTCTGCTACGGCGCAACAGCTTGGCTCTGCTGCTCAAAGGCTTCGATCAGGCGCTGCGAAATCTTCGAAAGAAGAATACTTCGGAAAAGCATAGGCCTGCATAGAAGATTCTGGCTTCCAGACAAAAAATTCCACCCAAACAAAGAAATATACAAACGAGCAAAGACAAACATCTTGACAGAGCACCTAATCTAACTGGCCACCAAGTTCCACACGTCCCTTATGTACCATCCACATCCAGCAATGAGGGAGCTTCAAAATAAGTCGCAAACACGCTCCGAACAAACAACATTTACACATCCCAGCGACATTATCAACCTTGCCATCGCTCCAGAAATATTAAGAAAGCTACGACAAGATACACCTCTCATTGCAGAACTGGATTCTGCACTAGAATAACATAGACTAGGCCCTAGGTTAAGTTCAATAAGATAGGCTTAAGTAGTCATAAGCATATTAGATTGTAAGTATTTATTCGTATTTATTTAATTTAAAAATAATAACCAAGTCTGCGCCGGATGCAAGCGCTGCATTAAAAGCTATGTTTACCCAAAAGTGGGGGAAAAAATTATAAGATAAGATCAAGATGTATAGTATTTCATGTAAGAATGTTTAAGTAAAGGTTGGCCAAATACAACATAGCCACCTCCACTCAATAATCTCTAAGGAATGTCAAACTAATATAAGTAAAATGTAAGGCAAATAATTATTTCAATAAACTTATATAACCGTAAACCGTAACCGAATAATACACAGTCAATTCTCGAAAATTAAAGACGTGAGTGCTAGGCATACTGGCACCTCGTTCTAAACAATTCTAAGAGTTTTACTGTCACGTAGAAATTGCGGCACAGGTTGGTATATCCATCCGATGCCATTAATTTGGACAAGTGCTAACTTGCTCGGCTTAGGTGGTTTTGGTTTCTTAACTAATTCTGGTTAGGGCGTTGTATTAACTCTTGCTTCTCTTCCACGTTTTCAATTTGGACCAAATCAAAGCATAAATCACAATAAGGGAAAATTATTAGTCTGACCTTTTGACTATGATAGACTTCCAACATTTTGTAGTAATCATCATCTAATTTGAGTATTCAACTATTCTCTTACAGCTTTTCTTAAAAGTTGCCACAATATTGTTTCTCTTACTGGCCCCAACCAACGGACAGTTAACTATACATAGAATTGAAGACACTTCAGGATTTACACGAATTCAACTAAACAAAGGCGAAATTCCTACAAAATCTAGTATCGTCCTACACATAATTAATTCTACGGAGATATTGAGGGTAATTAACAAATTCAAATTAAATGCGGAACATTTACAAGGCCAAAATAAAGACCAAATCTTTTTAGAACTTCAGCATATAGCATTTAAAATTTAAACAATTACATCATCAGACAACAGGCTTAAAAGAGGTCTTATCAATCTAGTAGGCAATGCACACAATTTTCTTATTGGAACAATGGATAGTCAAGATAGAAAAAATATCAATGAACATCTTAAGATAATTGACATGAACAATCATAACCTAATCAAAAACGTAAACCAGCAAATTGAAATTAACAAAAATTTAAGTAACACAATTGAAACACTTGGAGATATTGCAACTAGAGACAGACATACAATCACTAGTCAATTAAACAATATTTCGAACAACAATTATGAAAGTAGTTTATATTATGATCAAATATTTCAAATTCAAATTCGTAATAACAGAATACAACACATCCAAGATAATATTGCATCCGCAAGATACTGTATATTACACCCCAACATTCTCTCCGACGAAGAAATCAAAATGTTTAATATATACATAAAAAAATTGCAATTTGTAAAAGTTGGATTCTTCAAATCTGATAAAAATGTACTTATTTTTCCAATTAAAATTTCGACTAAATTCATAAATATCCAACTTAAAATGGTACCACCGATAACAAACGAACAGCACAAAGAAATAGATTCCCCAAATGAAATAGTTTTCGCAATAGAAAATACACAGTACACATATGAAAGTAATAAATATTTTAACGAACTAAAAATAACAAAACATTGCACCTAGAAAAATAATTGTAAATTAGTTAAAAATCAAAATACAGAAAAAATTGAAATAGATAGCGAAACAATTGTAATTAAAAACCCTAAAAATCTTATTCTAAGTCAAACATGTAACGCACGAAAATTAAATGTTACAGGAAACCTTCTTATACATTTCAATAATTGTTCAATTGCAGCTTTTAATCACTATTTTTCAAACAGTTTACACAAAATCAACGTAAGATTCTCTTACCCCAATGTAAACACTATAGACTTTCCAGATAATTTTAGACGACATTGTAATTCAAAACATTCAAGATACAGAGAAAATCGAAGAGTTACAGTTTAGTAAAATCACTAATTTCGGCATTAATGCAAGCCTTAGTATTATATTACTCCTATTGATATCATTGCTAATATTGTGTTACATAAAACAGAAAAAGTATCAAATTGTCAAAATTGAAAATATTATTCAGGAGAATTTGAAGTCAAAGGGGGGAGAAGTCACATATGCGACACCAAATTCCAACGATAAAAAACATTCCCATGTATCTGCATTTAATTTGCAAGATGCAGAAACTTCATACGCAAGTAAAACTGACACCGCCTGGAAAACATCTGACCTCGCTTATGTTGAAACCTATGCGGTAAATGCGATTTCATCCCCGAATTCCACCGGTCACACCACCTGCTGGAACTGTTGAGGGACAGATCATTTCGCCCGCGAATGCCGGGAACCTAGGCGGTGTTTCGGATGCGGCCAGCCAGGTGTGGTTCGATCACGTTGCCCGACGTGCTCACCTCAAAGGTCACCACGGCCGGGTCCAGAAGCATCCGGTCGAGCCGCAAGACAATCGGGAAACGGACAAGGTGCTCACTAAGCGGCGAGTTGTGCACTGGGGTCTCCGGTTGTACGGATGCCGCAAATCTTCGAATCGATTACGTGTTCGAACCCAGTACGGAAGATATCCGTCCGTATTTGACCGTGGATATTATGGGAAAAGAGGTAAAAGGGCTAGTGGATTCTGGTGCATCCTGCACTATAGTGGGGAAGGAAGGATGGAAACAGTTGGAGGATATTGGGGTAGATTTATTGGCCGTGGAACGCCGCGCGGTAAGAATGACTAATAATGAGCAGTGCGAGATTGAAGGACAGGCATGGGTACCTTTTCGACTTCAGGGGAGAAGTAAATGGGTAGAGATCCTGGTGGTACCATCTCTTCCGCACACCTTGATTCTGGGGGTGGATTTTTTGCGGGGTGGTGATCAATCTGCAGGACAAACGCTGGGATTTTGTCCACATAGCGTCAACTACCACATCGATCATCTACGAGATCGATCGGTTCTAACACAGCATGAGGAGCTAAAGTTGCGAACTTTGGTAGAGGGGGAGTTCCGGGATATGGGAGAGGGGCTGGGTTGTACGTCTTTGGTGGAGCACGTCATAAGTACGGATTCCGCTCCTATTAAGCAGAGATACTACCCCGTCTCCCCTGCGATTCAGAAACATATAGACGCCGAGCTAAAAGAGATGCTGAGGTTAGGGTTCGTGGAGCCCTCGTCCAGTCCGTGGTCTTCGCCGATTATGATGGTCCGGAAGAAGGATGAGACTTACCGGGTCTGCGTGGACTTCAGGAAAATCAACCTTTCCATGTTAGACATTAAGTCGGCCTATTGGCAAGTACCAGTAGCTGTGGAGTCCCGCCCATACACAGCGTTCACTATTCCGGGTAGGGGATTATTTCAATTTAGGAGGATGCCGTTCGGGTTATCGAACGCTCCAGCCACTTGGCAGCGTTTAATCGATCGGGTTCTGAGACCACACTTGGAACCCTATGTCTTCACATATCTGGATGATATCATTATTGTCACACAGTGATCTGAAAAACACTTGGAGGTCCTTAAGGAGGTTTTTCGGCGCTTGAGGGGAGGCGGGCCTAAAACTATCCCGAGACAAGTGTCATTTTTGCCGATCTACACTCAAGTACTTGGGGTACGTGGTGGATGAGCATGGGCTAAGTGTGGACGCGGAGAAGGTCAAATGCATGGTGGGCATTCCCAATCCGACCACTGTGAAGCAGGTGCGACAATTTCCTGGGATGGTATCGTGGTATCGGCGTTTCATCCCGGACCATGCCTCCTTGGTGGCACCACTGACGGAATTGCTTCGAAAGACAAGCGTTTTGAGTGGACTCCTCAGTGTGAGGCCGCGTTCACGAAATGCAAGCTGAAGTTCTCTTTAGCACCAATTTTGACCTGTCCGGATTTCAACCGAACGTTCAATGTCCAGACAGACGCTTCCGATATGGGGCTCGGGGCGGTCTTGAGCCAGAGTTTTGAAGAAGGTGAAAAAGCAATTTGCCCTCTTAGTCGTGCATTGACCAGGGCAGAAAAGAAGTACTCGACAACTGAAAAGGAATGTTTAGCGGTGCTCTGGGCAGTTGAAAAGTTCAGACAATACATAGAAGGGGCCAAATTCAAGGTAATCACCGACCACTATTCCCTAGTCTGGCTGAATAATTTAAAGGATCCAACGGGGCGTTTGGCTCGTTGGGCGGTACGCCTGCAACAGTATGATTTTGACGTCATACACCGGAAGCGAAAGACCACTTGGTACCAGATGCCTTATCAAGGTCAGTCCCGATCGCGGAATTGGCAGCTACCGAGCAAGCACCCGACACCTGGTATGAAGCTATGAAGGTTAAAGTCGCTAACAAGACTGACCAATACCCAGACTGGCGCGTCGGAATGCTGTGGAAGCACGTACCAGGAAACTATCCAGATCTCGAGGAAAACGGAGCCTGGAAAAGGGTGGTTCCAAAGGGAGAGAGAGGAGAGGTGCTACATCGCTGCCATGATGATCCTAGAGCGGGGCATATGGGCGTTAAACAGACGTTTGGCCGGGTGGCTCAGCTATACTACTGGCCGAAGATGGCCACCGACATTAGACATTATGTGCGGAGATGTAAAGTTTGTCAGGCCATTAAGGTGGAGAGGAGGGCTCCGATAGGTCGAATGGTAACCCGATGTGGAGAGGCGAAGCTGTCATGGGAAATGGTCTGCGTGGATTTGGTTGGGCCTTTGCCAAGGTCGACCCGCGGGCATACCCACATTTTGACGGTGGTAGATTACGTCAGCAAGTTCTCCTTAGTTTTTCCCTTGAGGTCAGCAACCGCCGCTGCCGTCTGCCGGCTAGTGGAAGAACAGGTGTTCCTTCTGTTTGGAGTGCCGAAATGGGTGGTGTGCGACAATGGAGTCCAGTTCCGAGGGAAGAAGTTCCAAGAGCTCGTGGAAGGGTATGGGGCGACCATTAAGTTTACAGCGCTCTACCACCCCCAGGCTAATCCCGCGGAACGGAGAAACCAGGACATAAAGAGGATGCTGCGTTCCTACGTCTCCGAAAACCATTGCGAGTGGGACCGCGACTTGGCCAAAATAAGTTGTGCTCTGCGCACTTACAAACAAGAGGGGATTGGACTTACCCCGTATTTCGTGAATTTTGGTCGAGAAATGGTGACCTTCCGGGAGAATGGCGAGCGCCCCGACTCAGGCGCCGAACCGATAAGCCCACACCTCCGAGCCAGGGGTCTTGCGTCAATCCGAGCGGACATTTTGCGACGGATGTCACGAGGGGCGGAGAAAAATAAAGCCCGCTATGATCTTCGGAGACGCCCTCTTTCCTTTCGCGTTGGGGAGCAAGTTTGGCGAAGGAATTATGCGATCTCGGATGCCGCGAAATATTTTTCCGCGAAACTCGCACTCGAATACGTGGGCCCTTTCCGAATAAGGAAGATTGTTTCGAGCTGGACTTATCTGCTAGAAGATGAGAAGGGGAAGGAAACAGGTGTTTGGCACGCTAAGGATCTGAAGCCGTATGTCAATTAGGATACATACAGAGATGCTAGTACAATCTGCGGATATGGTTGCCACTAATTCATTTCGCCTTTCTACGATTGCTACTGAGCTCTGAGCGCGATCGTCTCAAGGAATCCTTTTTTTATAGTGCCAGCCTTATGCTGTTTTAGAATCTCTTAGTTCATTGCTGTTACGTTACCACTCGGGAATGGTCCTCCATCGGTTTTGTATACGTAAAGTACCAGAGTTCGGGTATTGATAATGTAGCTTGGATAAAGTAAAGTCATTTAGTTTTCTTTTTTTCTCCTTTTTTTTCTTTTCTTGTCTCTTCTTTTACTATTCGAGCCTCGGAAGACAATTTTCCTTTATACTATTCGAATTTTGGAAGTAACCTTTTTCGGATTTCGAGAAAATCCTCTTCTGGTAAGGGGGTCACGGTTCGACTCATGCAACCACCACACACCCCACCAACCCCCCTTAAGAGGCGCCACTTTTTAATTTGATTTAGGTTAGTTTAGAATAGTTTGGCCAGGGGCTCGACCCAACCGTCTTGTGTTATATACTCTGGCGGTTGGCGTCGAGCAAATAGGAAACAGCCGACGAAGTCAGCGCCAGGGGATACGCCTCAAAACCACGCACCGCCCACGAAAGCTCCATTTTCATCGAGGCGAAAAGCTCACGGGTGGTGACCCAAATTAAGCACGCGAACTCGTGGACCCTCGCCCGATGCCAACGACCGCGAACAAAGAGTCTGGTTCGCCGTTGGATGCGGAAACCGGTCAAGCAGTTTCGGGCGAGGGTATAAAAGCGAAAAGCCAGCTGTTGTCTTTTCCGCGTATTTCGCGGGCAAGCCAACTTTAAATAGAACGGGAAAACGAAAATGATAAAACGAAAAATAAAATCGTATATCGTTTTATTTCGTTGCCTCGAACGTCCACTTCGGACTTCTGTCTTGAAAAAAATTGCAAAATTTCTACCTATTACAATACTACTTATAGTATTTCTTATCTTAACAAAAAAAACTTACTTACTTACTTAATCTAAATTTCTTAAATGCAGAGTGACAAACAATACCATGTTTGAATCTTTTCCATATGTGGAATTTCAATACATTGTTGTGTGTGGTCTTCATATTGGAATTTAGGCGAGGGATCGCCACACATTAGGATAAAGTAAAAATGCTCGCAGCGGGTCGCGAAAACATAAACATGTGCTGTAATATCTTAATTGTGATGATTTAGCAGCATCAATAGGGAAATGTATTGTGACATAGTTACGATGTATTTACGATAGGGCAAAGCGTTGTTCTAGTAATTTATAAGGTGAAATATTGAAATAAGTATAACGTAAGTACGTTATGTTACGGAAAGGTGAGGCTGCTGCCGTAACTACCCTGACCTCGAAAGGTCTCTGTCCGATAATCTTGTGGATGGTGTTACCCGCGTGTCGGTTTCAAGGAAGTAGAACGAAACGAGAAATGAATCCGCGGAAGAAGCGAATGTTGATTCGCAAGTTGGGGTGCGCGTATCGGACAACTTACTTGGTGTTCCACTTATTCGGCGCCCACCGACATCGTGCGTGAGGGTGATCGACAAACGAATATTTGTACGATTCAATATCCTTTTTGACTAATGTGCTATAAGCAAGCGCGTGTGTCTAACAAGTACCGTGCGTGAGTGTGATCAACAGATCGACAAACGAATATTTGTACGATTCAATATCCTTTTGACTAGTGCGTTATAAGCAAGCGCGTGTGTCTAGCAAGTACCGTGCGTGAGTGTGATCGACAGATCGACAAACGAATATCTGTACGATTCAATATCCCTTTTGACTAGTGTGTTATAACCAAGCGCGTTTGGATCGGGGCGGCTGGGCTAGTAGCGAGTCGTCGCCAACAAGGGAGTCAGCAACGAGCCGCCATCATCAGCTCCAGTTTGAGGAAGCATCGCCGCATCACCGAGGGGCCTCCGGCGCAAGGGAGGAAGTAGTTATAAGATAAGTATTATTAAGTTAAGTATTGTTAAGTTAAGTGCTAGGGAAATAGTGAGTGAGTGGTGGATAGTATTTTTAAAAAAAACTTCATATTGTCGCGAGGATTGTGTATTTAAATTCAATAAAATAAGGAAAAAAGAGAGTAAAAGCGAACCTGTAAGACGTGTTTTTTTTCTTTCTTCGTATTTTTCTTCTCCTTTCCGGAAGCAAAGGTTGCGGAACCTCGGCGAGCCGGATTCTCGTCCGAAGGCTCAAGAGGCCCATTGGGGTGGACGAGTGGCACCCACTACCCGTCTCCAACGGGCTGACCGGCACCCGAAAGCCTCGACCGAACGAACAGGACTCGACTTAGGTCCTTCCCGCAAGGTAACGGTAACAGAATACCAAAATATTGTAAGGATTACTACTACATTTCCTGGTATGTGAAATCTTACGTTCTAGATGGAATATTAATATTTTATTCCAATGAGTTAGCCGATAAAAATTTTATCGGATGCTTATCTTAGGCTAAATCCTACAGGTTTTTATTAATCGCGTATTCTTAATATCTCCTTTTTACATGAATTTCCTTGAAGCAACTTTCAATAAGTAGCAGCGGTACCAGATACATAAAGGGGTGCATCAGAGCTGCAGAAGATTAGGAGAGCAGAAGGGAGAAGCCTCAGAACATAAAAGCTGGATTAGGGATAAATATTGGAAAGTGTCATTCAAAATTGCGTCGGTAGAGTTCGTTTACCGCTGGCTCCGGCTGTAAGTTAAAAGTTAAATTTGGCCTTTCGAGACGGATATTATACTTTCCACTGAACGCTCTATTTTGACTGCTATCTAAATTTCACAAGCTTACACTAAGGCTCTTTGACTGCAGTTGTAAAAGAAAGAGCGTTCACTCAAAATCTTTTCGACTGCCCGTGTATGAAGCATATTGTGGCACTCATATTATTTGACTGTAATGGTGTGGAATTAAAACTCGCTCTCGAATCATTTAGAGTATCATAGGAATGATTTTATCCAGGGCTTGCACTCGAAACCTATTTTCCAAGTATTTGTAAATTCTATTTCCAAAGTCTCCAAGTTTTCCGCATTTTTCATGAAAACTATCGCCATGGAGAATCTGCTTCGCGAGCAGCAAAACTTGGAAGAGAACGTGGAAAATCTCTAGAGAAACTTTCTGAAGGACGCATCCAGCAGCAAAACAGAGGAGTACTTCGACAAGAGTGTTGCAACCATTGAAGTAATAGCTGCAAGCCTTCAAAAGAATTACGATACTTTGTTGCGCACTCTAGAATGGGTTGACCCAAGCATATCCAGCAATATCTTTGCGACAGCTTTCGAGATTTACGAGAATGTAAAGAAAACTTACAAGCAAGGCTAAAAACTGTAAAAACAGAGCCTGAAATTATGGCCTCTACATCAAACACGCCTAAGATCCAAAGTCGATTAGACATTAGTTCCACAGCGAACAATCCACTTCCAATGCCGAATGCATAGTTACCAAAGTTACCAACGATAACAATCCCTACCTTTCGTGGTGACTACAAGGAATGGAGAAACTTTTATGAGCTGTTTACCAGCATCATCCATGAAAACAGCGGCTTAACACCGATCTTTAAGATGCAATATCTACTTTCATCGTTAGCTGGAGATGCTAAACATACAATTGCGCTCTTACAACTGTCCTCAAGCAATTACGAGACAGCAGTTGCAATCTTAAAAGAACGATTCTTCCAACGCAAGAAATGCCACAATTGACTGTATACTCGATTCGAAAAGAGTTGAGCATCGATCAGTTGATGGCATTATTACGCTGTATAATACCTCCAAAAACTGTTTCATAGCAATTTTAAATATGAAATACAGCACTCACTTATGGATTCCAATTTTTTTCCGTATCGCGATACGAAAATAAGATTAGATAGAAAGCGCACGCCTATTCGAAGAAGGGCTCGACAATACACAATCTATGCCCACAATTGATCACCTGTATCAATTCCTCTTGAAGCGACATCGAATCCTAAATGCAACTTACACCCAGGCACACGCACGCAAGAATGCACCCATGCCGAATAAACACAAGGTGTTCACTACCGCATATGGTTCAAGTTGCTCATGTTGCAATGAAGTACACGTGATCTACCGATGCAACCAATTCAAAGCAATGACCCCGCTCGAACGAAGCAAATTTGCCGCAAATGCAAAACTGTGAAAAAATTGATTATTGCATAGTCAAGAACAAATTTGCAGAAGTAAAGATCGTTGCTATGAATGTAAACAAGAACATCATACAATGATTCATATAGAGTCACCAAAAAAATGCATTCCACCGCCGTTGCAAATATCGCAGAAAACGCATAAAGAAATGTGATCTTGCGGATATCAGAAACCGAAATGTTGTCCTTGCTACTGCCAGAGTTTTCGCATTTACAAATGTAGGTAAAAAATTTATTGAGAGCATTGATTGACTCTGGCTCACAAGCAACATTCATCACGTCAAAGGCCCTAAAAAGGTTAGAACTACCCGCAGAGGGCATACTGGTGGACATTACTGGTATTGGAGGCCAAAACTCAATATCTGTAACTGAAAGATCAAAGCTTGCTATAACTCCGAGATTCTCATCCCAATTCACGATTCACATAGAAGTGTTTGTGATGTCGAATCTAACTTAAACCCTACCAGATGCCACAATTAACACACCTCTGCCAAAACAGATCTTCAATTTAGAACTTGCGGATCATAAATTCCTGGAAATCAACATGATTATTGAAGCCGATGCATATCCAGATATTATCGGACAAGGCATGAAACGATACGCTTAGACTTGAATGGATTCTGTCTCGAAAATTCGCAACAATAACACAAGTTAGCACATTGACTTATTTAATTACAATGGCAGATTATCATCGTAAAATCGTTAATGCAGAAGTCAATGGAAGACAACCTACGCAGAGCGACATAAAATGTGAAGAAATATTCCAAGCTTTACATTCAACAGATGACTCATTCAAGGACACAAATTCTAAGCAATTGGGTGAATCACGATCTACAGCCTTGATTTGAAACAAGAGAAACGACTAGCTAAAAACAATGAACTGCAAGTCTAATGCCATGCATTCCTTGGAAAGTATTTAACTCATGTTCAAGGTTTCACCCTACACCAGAGTATACAATTATGTATACTTCTTGCCACACCATCCAGTTTTTAAAAATGAAAGCACAACAACTAAGCTACGAGTTATTTTCGACGCCTCTGCTAAGACTTTAACTGGTGTAGCTTTAAACGACTTGATGCATACGGGTTCGAAACTGCAACAAGACCTTGCACAAATCATATTAAGATGGCGAAAACCTAAATTTGTCTACAAAGCTGGCATAGATAAAATTTTCAGGCAAACAAGAGTAGCTAAACATCAATTAGATTATCAACGAATATATTGGCGACGCCTCACAAATTGTCCAATCGCAGAGTACAACTTAAACACTGTGACTTATGGCACAGCATCAGCGACTTATCTTGCTGTGCGGTCGCTTGTGCAGTTAGCAAAAGACGAAAAGCATAATCATCCTTTAGGATCAAAAATTTTGACTTCAGATTTTTATGTTGATGACCTCATGACTGGCGCAAGCACTAAAGAAGAAGCATCAGCTTTGCAAGCTGATATTGTCGCAATTCTCCAGAAAGGAGACTTCAATTTAAGAAGATGGTGCAGTAGCGATCCAACATTGCTTGAGAGTATCCCAGAACAACCAAAAGAAACAGGACTGCTAGAAATTACAGAAGACGCTTCCATCAAGGCTCTAGGTCTGAGATGGCATCCATCAAAACATAGATTTCGATTCAAGCTTTCAATTTTTGAAGTCAAGCCGCTAACAAAACATCAGCTTCTATTGAATATAGCAACTAAATTTGAACCGCATCAGTGGTTGGCTCCAGTTATGATTAAGGCGAAACTACTAGTGCAGGAAGTGTGGAAAGAAGGCACGGATTGGAGCAGCTATCCATCTAGCAACATAATCATCGTTTGGGATCAGTTTGCGGCAGAAATCAGTGCGCTCGAAGACGTCTGTATTTCATGGTGGACTGACTACAACCCAGACGTAAGAGTTAAACTTCATGGTTTCTGCGATGCATCGGACAAGGTTTACGCAGCAGTGGTCTGTTCTAAGTGCATCTCTACTCAAGAATTAATAAGCGTAACACTTTTTTGCGCAAAAACTCCTCTTAAAGCTAAACTCACACCTCCACAACTAGAAATCAACGTTGCTGTTCTGTTAAACTTATCAGTAAACATCCAAGATGTCAAAATATACGTATGGTCCAATGCTGCTGGATCAATTCCTGCAACGTCAATTACATTACCAGTCAACATCATCAGTGACTGTATCTTTGCTGACTGCATCATCAGCAGCTACGAGAAGGACTTTGCCCTTAAGAGTAGTTAAACCTCCAATGCAGGTATTTCGCTCATGGCTTGCTTATAATACCACAGTTCCTGAGATCATCGACTACATCCATGAAGGACTGGAGCGCGTGCCCAGTATTTTGACGTGCATAAAGCTGACTCCTGACAACTTGCCTAATAGGGTTGTATCCTCGTTTAAGATAACTATATCCTCAGACATGGACTGCATACTTAAACAGGACTTTTGACCTCCTGGGGTTTTAATTAAAAAGTTCACTGCTTCACGCCGGGCTACTCAACTGCGAACTAGTTAGCCCATGACTGGATCCTGGATCCCAGGATTTTCAGCTGGCAACTTCTGTGAGGACACATCTATAAATAATCATTGTACACCACCTTCTTCAGTACAGTTTTTGACTGGTGACCTTAGTAATAATCATAGTTTTTATAATTCTTTCAATAGTTTTTCACTATATTACAAAATGTTCGTGACTTAAGATCTAATTTCAACCTTTCTTTCTTCGTATAATCTTTTTTGTCTATCAGAAACGTGGCTGAATGATTTTATTTCTGACACCGAACTGTCTAGTGATTATATTTTTTATCTCTGTGATCGTGATTTCTTTTTATCAGAGAAAGCTGATGGAGGGGGTGTCCTTGTTGCGGTCAAAAATTCCATTCCATCCTCATCTTATTATCAGTTTCGACCATCTCATCCAGTCAAATGTATCCTAGTGAGAGTAACAACATGTCCTAGCTCTTCCATACTTATTTGCTCAATATATATGGTATACCTTGTAACTCTCCTTTGTCTGTCTTTGGAACCTTCTTTGATGAATTCTCGATGTTTTGCAATTCTCTTCAAAAAAAAATTCCTATCGCAGTAAGTGATATACTAGTACTAGTATGTAAGTGATATATAGCGTTTGTAAAAATGTATAAAAGAAGAATGAAAATATAGATCGGGAGGATCTGCTTTCCTGGCTTAGACGCGCGGAGACATAATTACGCGACGCTGCACCATAGGAGCGAGGTCGAAGCCTCTCTGCAATCCTTATACGCGATAAAGTAAATCATTGCGTTTAGTTATGCCCTTTAGAAAATATCGGCCGAGAGACATGTTCTCCACGCCACATTATCTGTGGTTCGACCGCTTGCTTAGGTTTGCGTATTAGGGATATCCACTGTTCCCCTTACTTAAACTCTTGATACTCATAGCGAAAGGACTCAGGCGATAGAAGTTGCCTCCAATACGTTTCCAACACCACACCTGTCTTAACCCCAGGCCCATAACTCCTCTCTCTAGTGATCCCAGAGATTATCAAGCACTTACTCCAGGACACTTTCTAATTCTTCTTGCCGTCGCAGAACCCGATCGGACAAACACAACTCTACATGATCGCTGGAAGAAGCTGACCGTACTATATCAGACGTTTTGGCAAAGATGGTCTACGTAATATTTGCACATTCCAGCGTAAATCAAAATGGACTAAGTAATCTGGCAACCCTATACCTGGCCAACTCGTCCTTCTCAAGCAATCCAATTTACCACCTTCAAAATGGGATTTTGGAAAGTATTCACGAACTCAAACCTGGCTCAGACAACAAAGTACGGATAGTCACTGTAAGGCACGACGGAGACAGGCTGAAAGCTGTATAGATAGTGAAGATCTGTCCTCTACCAGTCGAAATACCCACAAACGACACGACATTTCATGATTCAAATGCAAATACTGATAGCAATCAATCAGTAAACAACCCAGCAGTTTCAACCACAAATACCAGTGTCGGATCTACACACAATGGTAGAGTTCCATGTAAAACTAACGAGAGTCAAAATAATGCCGTGGACAATCGTAAACGCCAAATACCTCAGCAACCATCAGAACGACAAAAGAAGACGAAACGTCGTATCGCACCCTGCACCTGAGCAAAAGCGCTACTAACAATTACTCTAACGTTTCTGATGTTTGCAACCACCCTGACTCACCCTGACAATCACTCTCACCATGAATATGTAATATTCAAGCCGTCTACAGGATATTATACAGAAAATCTAGGAAAGACACAGGTTCTTCGGGGAACCTTCGAATAGAAATTCATTTCCCATATGAGGACATTTTGGCTGATGAAAACAACATCTTGCATACTTTCAAACAAACAGAGAAAATATGCTAAGACACGAAATCATTGATACAGACAACCCACTGCAACGCACTAGTGCAGCATCTTAAAACCAAGAGAATTGAGATATTCCGACAAATTGAACAGGTCAAAGATGAGGCGCCGTCAAGAATCAAAAGAGGGCTTTTTGGAAAATTACTTACGACTGTATTCGGCGTAAACGATAAAGTATATGAAAATATATACAACCTAGACAAAAAACAAAGGATGCTTCTTCATCTAACGAATCAACAGCACCTACAGCTTTCTACCGGCATGCAACAGCTCAATACGGCAACTAACGAATAATTCTAACAGTTTGATAAAGAGTCAACGAGCTCATAGAAGTTATGAATGGAATGAAATCCTGGTACAGACAAATTGATGAGAACAAGCTAAGCATTCAAATAGTTTCAACTTATCTCGCAGCCTCTCGCAGCATTCTCTCTTCAAGCACTATAGCAGTAACAATCGATCGGGTTTCGAAAAACCTAGGACCACTATTTTCAAAACCAGAGGTTTCGCAAAATCGAATTGTTGCGAGAAAAACGAAGTCTCTGGATATTTTCATATCATAAAACGTACAGTCACTGAAAGTGAAAATGATCCACCCAGTGAAAATAAATTTATGTGCATCGCATACAATTTTATATTGTTGGAAATAACTTTGTTTCTAGGTAAAAGTAATTCCTAATGTGTAAGCAACAAATAAACAAGTTATACGCAAAATGCTTACATTGCCTTTGAAATTACGGGTCAATCTTTGCTAGAAGGCTGAATATGGGGTCAAAATGAAAATGATCCAGTCAACATATTTCATATAGTTCACTACTAAGATTTTATAGTCAGCTGTTAACATGTATTTGACATTTCCTTGGTTGACTTTAGTCTTTCACTGAGTGCTGTCACCTGTTGCACAATTATCGTTTTGAGCAATTTTTTTTTGAAATGAGTCGCCATACGACATACGAAGAACGGGAGCTGGTAATCCATCATTTCAAGTTCGTGAAAAGTAAACGTCAAATAGCAAAGATTGTCAACAAGAGTGCGTCAACTGTACAACATATAATTGGACGATTTAAAGATAATCGCATCGTTAATAAGGTTCGAAAAAGTTCAAAAAAGCGTTTTCCGATCGTGACGAACGGTGGATAGTAGAGTTTATCCGAAAAAAAACCCGAAGCTTAGTGTGCCGAAAATTCGTGTACACGTTGAAAAGACCTTGAGTATCAAGGTCTGCGACGAAACAATAAAAATTGTCTTAAGAAAACATGGATTTAACAGTCGCTCCCCAGGAGTAAAACCGATAATAAGTGCGAACAATCAGAAACGTCGGTTAAAATTTGCGACTCGGCACTATTCGCATTGCCTAGAATTCTGGAATAATATAATATTTGCTGATGAAAGTGAATTCAATGTTTTGGATCGAATGTGAAGGTTCGAGTTTGGAGAAAGAAGAATGAAGAGTTGAATTTGAGGAACCTTTGTCCAAGTGTAAAGCATGGTGGAGGATCGATAATGGTTTGGGGCTGTAAGGCAGCTATTGGAGTCGGTAATATTCACGTTTATGACGGTAACATGGATAAATTTATGTAACTCGAAATTCTGAGGACAATTTACCTGCCAGCGCCGAAAAATTGGGTCTTAAAGACAAATTCCAGTTCTATCAAGCTAACGACCTCAAACATAAGTCGTTACTCATTCGAGAATGGAAGTTATCAGTTCCCATATGCCCAGTCACCCCATTTTTATCTATTACTTGATTAAACCACGTACATTGACCAAATTCCTATTTTCCTTCCTTTTAATTGCGCAATTCGCTTCTCGAGCAAACGCTGTCGCAATACGTTTCAACAGCATCAATGCACATTGAACCTGGTGAATTGCATAAATTGCATAATTGTGCAATCAATAATTTTATTTGGCACAATCAATTTATTGACTAAGTTGTACATTTTTCATATCATATAAATATATGTAAGTTAATAGCATAAGCAGTTCTTTTCCGATCATTGTTAAAGGTAGAACGTAGGTCTATCCGGTGAATAAATTGTCTTAAGTTAAAATAACGGTTGTTGTTTTTTTACAAGTTTCCTCGTAACCAACGATAACATGGATGCTCTATCATTGCCCCAAACTTATGGAAACTCCAGCATAATTACCAGATTTAAACGTGATCGAACACTTGTGGGACCATTTAGAAGAGCGTATTAGGGAGCATCGAATATCCAGTCGAAATCGATTAAAGGAGGTCATTTTGGAGGAGTGGTCGAAAATCTGCCAAGAATTCACAAAAAACGTGTTGCTTCAATGCCAAAGAGGTTATCAACTGTAAGGCTCGCCAAGGGCCTTCACACTAAACATAATTTGTCAAAGAAAGTTCATGATTTTTTTTTTGTGTTTTATATTTTGATGGATCATTTTCATTTTGAGTATGGAATATACATTTTTTGTTTATATTATTATATTTTCCAATAGAACAAATTTTTAATTTACTACACATTTAAAACTGATTTTGCACATCTGAAGTAATCATGTTTAAAAACAGTTCCATTTTAATTTATTTTCGATCGTTAAATTACGTTGCAATAGTTTTGCACCGGGTGGATCATTTCCACTTTGAGTGACTGTATCACTTACGATTTGATTTATGTTAGCGTCATTCCAAGCAAAGTCAGACCACATGAATTTATATCAACACTGATCAGTACACCCACTTTGGCAACAAACTTTATTCAGTTTGAGTTGGACGATGATCAATTCAGGGAGACATTTCACATGTTCACCTAGTTACATCATTAATATGAATACAAAACCCAACTGCGTAATATACAACATCTATGGCAGACACAATAGAAGCTCTTGTCATAGACCGCAGAGAAGAACTTTCAATTACTGTGGAAACAGCTCGTGGTGCCCAATATTTGGTTTTTTGCAACCGACGATTCCTAAACAGCATCAATAACATGCAACGGAGAACGTGAAGAGGTACTATTTACCGAAGTTGGAGTCATCCAACTTAAAGGTGATTGCCTAGTCCAAACCCAACATTATACTCTGCGCACAACATTCGATCAGCAAAGGAGGATGTTCAGCGCATATACAAAGAACATCTCACTACGCAAGCTGGAAGAAATAAGTTGCCAGAAATTGCACATTTTGGAAATTTTCAAAATTTCTGAACACATATTTGAAATACCTCCATCATAACCGCTAAAGAATGAAGTACCGGATTTTCAATCACAAGTCACCCAGCATTGCCTGGGTCTTCGATTACCGCTGCCATCGTCGTTGCCCTTGCTATTTTATTTTAGCTATAAGAAAATGTAGGCCAGCATCTAGAAGTTCGTGAAGAAATGACCCTTAGCGAAAGGTTTACCAAGCAATTTTTATGTGATAACAGATGGACAAACAACAATTTAGTTCAACTTTAGTGACCGCCCTGTGGCGCCCAACCTGTCCATCACCGAACATTGTATGGGATGTACATTGAACTCAAACATTGTGGTTCAATGTGCATTAATTTGATTGAGTTAACAATTGTATCACTTTCACGTACATTGATCTTAAGTAATTGCAGTCATTGCATGCCACCTAAAATAATGCATTTATGATGATATCGAATTTCCCTCGAATGCACTAAGTTCGATGTACGTATTTCAAGTCAGTTCAATTGTTAAACTATTTCATTGGCCTAATTAGCGTTTTGTAAATAGTGTAGTGTAATACAAGCCACAACAAACAAAACAATATTCATACATTGCCATCTGATAGCCCGGCACGAGTCAAAACATTGTGAGTCAGGCTTTGTGGGTATACCCCGAGTTCAATTATAAACTATGAAATTAGAACGACTCAGCAAAACAATTGAAGACCAACAATGTGCACTGCGGACGAGTTCAGCATGGCATAAAAATGAAAACAAATGTGAGGTTGTTGGCATTTTATTGCTTACATTGCAGAAAGGTTCTTGAAGCCAATAAACTACACTTTATTGCTTGCACTTGCATTTTTGACCATGGGAAAATATTGGAAATAGATTTAGGTCAGGAATATGTAAATAATATTTGATTAGCTAGTAAGTTGTACATAGAGAATATTTTAGTATAAAAGAAATGATAATCAACGAATAAATTAACATTCATACTAGAGAATTTGGACTGCCTACATCGGCACCCTTTTCTTTTGAATTGTTCATTGCGGCACTTGCGCTGTATTAGAAATATAGGCAGCTCACGCATGCCAACATCATTGGCGCTAGACGCCGATAATTAGGTGAGTCCCTCTTTCCTCTAAATCCCTCCTTCACTCTAATTAAAAAACACAATGGCACCATAAAACAAAGCATATTTCATGGCGATCCTGCCAGGAGCGTATTTCAATAGTTTATAAGCTGCATTTAGTTGAAACACATTTCATTCCTAATTGGAACCTCACCCAAGAGTTTTCTTCACTCAACTGAATCCTCTTCTCTTCAATATTTTTCACCAACAACCATTGGTGCAAGAAGATTTTCTCTTTATTGCAAGATCGTCGTCTGAAGTAGACGGCCTTTAAGCAATATTCTTACTTATTTAATAGAGTTGTCTAAAGGACTTTATGATAAATAGGTTTCTGTAATTTAAAAGTAACAGATACAATCTTGTTTTCTTGGTAAAAAATTTGGCTTTTATACTGTTTCTTGTCAGACCTTCTGCATTTTGATAAGCATTTCCTAAGGTTCTTATTTTCAAAGTTTTGTGGCTCTTCAGCTACGGAGGAGATTATAGTCAGCCAAACGGGGAAGCAGTGGGAAATTATGGGTCGGATGAGGCTTTTATATATGAGTAGTTTAAGGATCGGGTCTAAGGTGTTTCTGGAAAGCAAGGATGCAAGAACGGCTGAAGCTCTGTTTGCTTTCTGAAGCACTGCCTGGGCATGCGGATTGAATTTTAGCCTATGATGCAATAAGACGCCCATATATTTGATGTATTCCTTCAAGAGAACAGCGACGCTGTTTATTGAAAGCGCCAGTTGCTTACTTTCGGCCGGTGTGCATTTGCGACCCTTGCCCGAGGCGTTACGGAAGCAAATCAGTTGGATGTGTATGGTTTGTCATTACTATGATGTCATCCGCGTACTTGTACGTCCGCGGCAGACAGACATCTTTCTAAAAACGGAGGATTTGGATTCTAGAGACCTTAAAACGTGAAGATATGTCAAAGTTTGGGATTCGCAAAATGAGAAATTAACAAACCAAGAAGTAAATTATATAAGATGTTATTTAGCTGATATTGATAAACAAAGAATATTTGAGAACCTCACCAGCAATCACACCAATTAGAAATAGTATTGAGTACATTCTAATGTATAATTTTTTTAATTTATAGTTTAAGATCTAATATTAATTATCATAAAAACTTATATATCAACTGTTACAATAATCACATATTACATGTTTGTACTGATTTGTTTACAATTAATATGGTATACGCTGAATGTAGTGTCAACGGAAATCAGTGTTTTTTGTCAGTTTAAAAATAATCGGTTTCATACATGGCACATTATATTCCAATAGAATTTATATGTCGGCTATACTGATGTTCGTTTGTTCCTATAAAACAATTTCTATGAAATTAATCACCCAAACAAAATTTTCCACTTTTCGCAGATCATTGGACGTCTTTTTATCGTGGACAATGCCACCTACTCCGCACCATTGGCCTTTGTGACCAAATTACAAGACGCAGTCAGGTTGTCAGTTCCAAGAAAAGCTAACGCTGCGTTCACAATATTACGTTAATAATATTAAGTAAAATGCCGACAGTAACGCGCGAGTTTCATATAGCCATACCATAAAGGATGCACATACAACTAAAAAATTCCCAATTGCATCAACCTCTCTTACAAAAAGCATACTATTTACTTCCTTGGAAATTCACTTATTTGCAATATGAGCCCCTTAAAACACAAGTGGTGTAACTCCAGTTTTTCTTGTTTTGAGATATTAAAGGGTTTGCTGCAAGTTCTATATAAAAATCAGCATTGTACTTTTGGATATTTTTTTCAATAAAGCTACATAAAAGGGTCATCTTTAACTGCTGTAAATGGTTTTAAGGTGTTATTGTAAACAAAAACAAAATCATTATCAATAAAACTCCGTTTTATTAAAATAATAAGTGAAATAATAATTTTTTTACTCATTGTCACTTTCTTCATCTTCTTCCTGAAGTGGGCCAACATCTTCAGCATTCTCGCTAGTGACAAGCCTCTGGAAATAATTGTGGTGTATTGGTGGGATGTATGACAGCAGGTCCATAATGTCTTTCCTTTTTTCTTTCGTAACAGGCCGAGCGCTTGTGTATAGCTTACCCTGGTCAATGTTACAAACGTTAACCGGTCGTCCTTTTTTCCCCGTTGGCATGAAATTCAAAGTTGAAAACAGCATCTCTTCAGATATAGTTTCCTTGAAAAGGATTTTAAATGGCTCACTCTTTTGGTAGCGTATCCATTGTATTCTTAGCCACGATACAGGATGGCCTTCACAGTCTTTCTTTCTTTTGCTGATTTTTTTCAGGATGTTTTCGACTGACAAAAAATCATCGATCGTCATAACTGTCACGTGAAAGGCTTTCTTTTTCCTCAACATAGCAATAGTTCTGTGCCAGTTGTCAGGTGTGTAAATTTGTTGCGACTTACTGAAATTTTCAATCGATGCAAAGTCACAGTCGTTGGGGAGGAATGAATGTCCACTTTGCATGAATTTTTGGTCGATTATTTCTACGTTGTTGTCTGGTCTTTGGACATGTTTCATTAATGTCATGGCAATTTTCCAATTCCGGTTTTGCCCTGTACATTTATCACTATACATAACCACATGTTTGGCTGCTGGGGCTCTAGATTCTATGTGTTTAATCAAATTTCGTCTCAACAGTTCATGAATCCCATTTTGGTCGAAAGTTCATGGCAGCCTAAATTGTATACGTACATATTACGTTTGTAGTAGGCCTGTTGACACACCAATTTTGGGAAGGGCAGAGACTTCTCCAAATCAAACGAGAATGCATTGTAGCTGTCATTGTTAGCTAATTTTTCAGCATCCGCTATCATGGAATCGCGAGCTTTTTCTGCCTTTCGTAAGTGAAGTTCATAAAAGAATAAGTTATGTTTTGTTACTGTTAATAAAAACACTAGAGAGTAAATCCTTCCTTTACGAAAGTTACTGCATAAATGGTGTACCTCCCAGCTGCACCGGTTGTGCTGTCAACTAATAGGAGGCAGCATTGACTGCACAAGTAAGTACTGCTATTTATGCGGTTGCTATGGGAACTAGGAGTTACACTGTTAGTGCATTAAATAGAACAAATTTTTCCCTACTCAGTAGCATGCCTAACTAAAAAAAACGAAAATTGGAGTTACACCACTTGTGCTTTAAGGGGCTCATATTAAAAATCGCTTATGTTTCCTTTTGCAAATTAATGAACTGTAGAATTGCATCCGACGAAGATTTAATTAAATCTCGATCCGTGAGAAATTATAAATAAGAAATAGCTTTAAATAAGCTAACTGTTCATGACCGAACATTGTATGGGATGTACATTGAACTCAAACATTGTGGTTCAATGTGCAATAATTTGATTGAGTTGACAATTGTATCACTTTCACGTACATTGATCTTAGGTAATTGCAGTCATTGCATGCCACCTAAAATAATGCATTTGTGATGACATCAAATTTTCCTCGAATGCACTAAGTTCAATGTACGTATTTCAAGTCAGTTCAATTGTTAAAATATTTCATTGGCCTAATTAACGTTTTGAAAATAGTTTATAAGCTGCATTAAGGTTCAAATAAATTCACTTCCCAATTGGAACCTCACCAGAATTTTCTTTAATTGTCCGAATCCTCTCCTCTTTAATCTTCTTCACCTACAACCATTGGTGTAAGATTTCCTTAATATTGCAAGATCGTCGTCTGGAAAGGGCGGCATTTAAGCGATATCCTTACTTGTCCATTAGAGTTTGCTAAGGAATTGAGAATTATTAGGTTGCTGTAACTTAAAAATTACATTTGGTCCGTCGAGCCGGATTTTATTCTTTCCACCGAACGCTCTATTTTGACTACTATCGTCTAAATTTTCACAAGCTAGCACTCAGACTCTTTGACTGCTGTTGTGAAAGGACGAGCTTGCACTCAAAATCTTCTCGACTACTATTGTATGAAGCATAGTGTTGCACTCATATTATTTGACTGCACTTGTGGGGATTTCAAGCTTGCATTCGAATCATTTAGAGTATCACAGGAAAGATGTTATCCGGGGCTTGCACTTGATTTCGATTCCCGATTTTCGACTGCTTGTCATTTAAACCTTTTTGTCAAGTCTTTGTGAATTCTTTTTTCAAAGTTCCCAAATTTTCCGCATGTTTCAAACATTATCGCCCTGGAGGATCTCCTTCGCGGACAGCAAAACTTGATAGAGAACCTGGAAAATCTCCAGCAAAACTTTCGCAAGGACCCACACAGCAGGAAAACACAAGAGTACTTCGACAAGAAACTTGCTACTATTGAAATAATAGCTACAAGCCTTCAAAAGAACCATGGTACTTTGTTGCGCACTTTGGAAGGGGATGATCCATACATATCCAGTAACATTTTTGAGGCAGCTCTGGAGATTTACGAGGATTTAAAGAAAACTTACACGCAAGAGCTTAAAAACTGTAAAAACAGAGCCTGAAAATATAGTCTCTACATCAAAGTCGCCTAAGATCCAAAGTAGATTAGACACATGTTCCACAGCGAACAATTCACTTCCAATGCCGAATGCACAGTTACCGAAGTTACCAACGATAACAATCCCTACCTTTCGTGGTGACTACAAGGGATGGATAAACTTTTATCCATGAAAACAGCGGCTTAACACCGATCTTTAAGATGCAATATCTACTTTCATCGTTGGCTGGAGATGCTAAAGATACAGTTGCGCACTTACAACTGTCCTCAAGCAATTACGAGGCAGCAGTTGCAATCTTAGAAGAACGATTCTTCCAACGAAAGAAATGCCACAATTCACTGTACCTATACTCGATGTGAAAAGAGTTGAGCATCGATCAGTTTGTAGTGTAATACAAGCCACAACAAACAAAACAATATTCATACATTGCCATCTGAAATCCCGGCACGAGACAAAACATTGTGAGTCAGGCTTTGTGGGTATACCCCGAGTCCAATTACAAACAATGAAATTAGAGCGACTCAGCAAAACAATTGAAGACCAACAATGTGCACTGCGGACGGGTTCAGCTTGGCATAACAATGAAAACAAATGTGAGGTTGATGGCATTTTATTGCTTACATCTGCAGTAAGGTTCTTGAAGCCAATAAACTACACTTTATTGCTTGCACTTGCATTTTTGACCATGGGAAAATATTGGAAATAGATTTAGGTCAGGAATATGTAAATAATATTTGATTAGTTAGTAAGTTATACATAAGCAATATTTTAGTATAAAAGAAAGGATAATCAACCAATAAATTAACATTCATAGTAGAGAATTTGGATTGCCTACATCGGCACCCGTTTTCTTTTGTTTGTTCATTGCAGCGCTTGCGCTGTGTAAGAAATATAGGCAGCTCCTGCTTGCCATCAGCTTTGGCGCTAGACGCCGATTATTAGGTGAGTCCCTTTCCTCTAATAAAAACTATGGCCCCTAACGAAGCGTATCACATGGCGATCCTGCCAGGAGATTTCATGGCGATTCTAACCAAACATATTTCATGGCGATCCTGCCAGGAGATTTCAAGTTGATGGTATTAAAACGCTGTATAATACCTTGAAAAACTGACTCACAGCAATTTCAAATATGAAATACATCACGAACTCATGGAGTTTAATTTTTGTCCGTGGCGCGATACGAAAATTAGATTAGATAGAAAGCGCACGCCTATTCGAAGAAGGGCTCGACAATACACAATCTATGCCCAAAATTGATCAACTCCTCTTGAAGCGACACCGAATCCTAAATGCAACTTACACCCAGGCGCACGCACGAGTTACGGCGAGTTCCCACGCCATCCGCTAAACGCAACACGGATTCCACAATCGTGGAAACAGCCAACGCAGCGGTCAACCTGCAGCTCCGGTGTCATCGCACATTGGATCCAAGCACAGCCATCACGTGTCGCCGCATCAGCAAACAAACCTTCATGATAATTAAATTCGAAATGTACACCTCAGTTGTTAATTCACCTTCTTTGATTAAACACATATTATACTAGAACTCGTTTTTTATTTATTAATTGGGTAGCTAAAACCCATAATTGGCGCAGTCGAATAAAGGGCGGTGTGGTTCAAGTAGTTTTTCTTTCCGAACAAAATACCGGCGGTTTACCGAGATTTTGTAAAGGAAGTCAAGCCGGCGCAATACTGACTTAACATTAAAAGAATAGCGGCTACATATCGGCAAAAATAAGAAAAGAAAAGGCTATCGCGTAGTGTTGTGCATATTAAGGCAGCTACAGGAGGAAACTGTAATGAGTGACCTGCGTGAACCACACTCAGGAGGCGGAGGAATTTAAAAGAGATGCAGTTAGTTACGATAATCTTCGTACTACTCGGGTGAGTCGAAAAAATTGAATTTCTTTTACTTTCATATGCCTTCTCCGAAGAAAAGATCCTCCAAACCCGCGGCTTACCCTACAAGCTCTCGTTTTAGAAGATTAAGCTTAAGTAATCCTAATTTACTCGAACCTATACACGAAAACGAAGAATTGAATTCGGGAACTGTGAGTGATTTAAATATTGCAGATAGAGTGCTTAATCTATCCAGAATTTTTAGTAAATCTATAACAAATTTAACTTCTAATAATAGTTATAATTTAAACGACAACTCAATACATAATGAAAATAGTGGTAACAAAAAAAGTGCAGAGTGATAAAATTAGTGAAATAAAAACATTAAACATAGCACAAGGAGGCGACGGTTTACCCCATTTAGAGCAAAGTTCAGCGGAAGGTAACATCCAACCCGCATCACAAAACGTAATTCAGCTGACATCAGTGAATATTTCCAGTCATTTGATAGTGCCGGATGCTATCAAGGATTTACCTCATTTTGATGGTAATCCACATCTCCTTTTCGATTGCTTAGACAACGTCGAAGAAATTCTCTCTCTAATAGCTTGTACTAGCGGTACATCATATGGTCAGCTTCTTGTTAGAGCCATCCGAAATAAAATAGTAGGTCCCGCGAATGAAGCTTTGAACATGTACGGAAGTTCCCTTGATTGGGATGCAATTAAAGCCAATCTCATACTGCATTACGCAGACAAAAGGAATGAGACATCATTAATCAGGTATTTGCACACCATAAAACAAAATAGCAACTCTATACAGAAATATTAGTCGGAAATAATAAGCGTCTTTTCGAGTTTGGCAAACCATGCTAATATACACGAAAAAGATAAAAAAAAAATGTTAACCGCTAAGAAAGCCCTTTATAACGAAATGTGCCTTAACACCTTCCTTTCCGGGTTGAAGAAATCGTTATGCTCTACAGTTCGAGCTATGAAGCCTAATTCATTTGCCGACGCATTTTCATATTGCGTGAAAGAACAAAACATTTCATACTCAAGGTCCGATATACCAAAACTTTCATTTAGTCAAAAGCTGACACCTGTTGTATTTAATCCAAAAATACAGCAGCTAGGAAACCTCCCATCTCGATTGCAGCAAGTTGTGCCCAACAAACAATTGTGGAACCCAAATCTTCCACTAAGACAATTCCAATGGAATCCAAATATGCTTTAAAAATCCTTACAGTTTAATCCGAATTTTCAGCAAAGATCGCTACAGTTCAATCAAAATTACCAACAGAGACCACTGCAACGTTATCAAAATTTTCAGCAAAAACAACCAGCTAGTGGTTATTATCATCATAGACCACCCTACAATGTTCAGGCTCAAGCTGAACAAAACACGTTCCCACGATCGAATTTTCAACTACCCAAACCTGAACCAATGGAAATTGGCACCAGCTACACTAGAAGTACCAGACCTCAAGGAAGTAACGTTTTTAGATCACAACACTTTCCAAATCTACCCAACAAGACCTTGTTGAACATAGACGAGAGTAAACACTCCTCAGAATTGGAAAACTGTAGCATCCACTCTGGTAATCCATGTCATAATCCATACCCAGCTTTTAGCCACTTCTATTCTGTCGATTACGATGACTTTGGAAATCCTATGTACTTGCAGCATGGAAACGACATCCAACCATATCCTCAAGTTATCGATCATGATGATTCCGAAATAGATGATGTAAATTTTTAGAAATAGCCTCGAAAAACCTAGATACAAATAAACACGGATTTGTTTTACCCTATATTCATATATCCTCTCCCTTTGGAAGGCCTTTGAAATTTCTCATAGATACAGGCTCTTCATCTTCATTTATCAACCCCGAATTCGCCGATCAAACCGAGATTGTGCAGATAAGGCCCACATCTATTACTGCTGTCCTCAAAACACAATACATGATTTCTAGTATTCTGTTTCCACGGATACTTTGATGGTTTAATCGGCCTGGACGCTCTAACATTATTGGAAGCAAAGGTTGACCTACCCAACAAAATTCTTGTTACAAACAATGCCACTATCCCAATGCTTTTCAAACCAAATTTCATGTCTAGGAAATATGCGATTCCGCCTAAGATGAAAATTATTGCCAAACTCCCTGTTGATAAACGTGACGGCGATATCTACATTTGAGAAACAAAGATTAATCCCAACGTAGTCATACAAGAAGGCATGTACATCTATCATGCGAAAGAATGGTATAGTTTAATAGAAGTTCTTAACCAATCAGATTACGAAGAATCTCTTTTTATTGAACAACCATTGAAGGCAACTCAGTTTTCAAAATCCACCTTCACTGAAATCAATAATTTTAAAATTAAATACGAAGATAATACTCAAAATAATGTAGAAACACAAGATATTATAAATTTACTTAGAACATTTAATCTCCGAAGAACAAAAGGCTTTACTAGGAATTTGCAAACAATACGACAATATATTCCTCAAAGAAGGGCAACAGCTAACCTTCACAAACGAAATAAAACACCAGATTAATACAACTGATGAATTGCCAGTTTACACCAAATCATACAGATATCCATACATCCATAAAGAAGAAGTCCGTAGCCAGATAAGTTAAATGTTAGAACAGGAAATTATAAGCCCCAGCTATTCACCATGGAGCTCACCAGTTCACGAGAAAACGATAAACGACAGGTATCCCCTACCCAACATCACTGAAATCCTGGACAAATTGGGCAAAAGCATTTACTTTTCGACACTGGACTTATCCAGTGGCTTCCATCAGATAGAGATGAGTCCTCAAGACATCCAGAAAACGGCTTTTACTGCAGAGGGTGGACATTTCGAATTCATCCGGATGCCATTCGGGCTGAAAAATGCCCCGTCCACGTTCCAACGCGTAATGGATAATGTCCTCAAAGATGAGCAAGGAAAAAGTTGCTTGGTTTACCTTGACGATATAATTGTCTACTCTACTTCTTTACAAAAACACATCGAAAATCTTCAAAAGGTGTTCTCGAGACTTAGGGATCCAAACCTAAAAATTCAATTAGACAAATCTGAAGTTTCACCCAAAGAAATTGCATTCCTTGGTCACATAGTAACAACAGCTGGCGTAAAGCCAAATCCAGATAAAATTCAGGCCATTAAAGAGTTTCCTATTCCTAAGAGACAAAAGGAAATTAAATCCTTCCTTGGTCTCTTAAGATATTTCAGGAAATTTATTCAAAATTTTGCGAAACTAACTAACCCCTAACTGTTCAAAAAAGGGATGCAAGATCAAATTAGAGGAAGAATACATTCGCTGCTTCAATCTTTGCAAAGATCTCTTAATTAATGACCCGATCCTTCAATACCCGGACTTTTCAACAGACGCCAGCTATTACGCACTTGGAGCTGTGCTATCCCAATGTCCAATTGGAAGCGACAAACCTATTTGTTACGCTAGTCGTACACTTTCAACATCCGAAATAAATTACTCGACAATCGAGAAGGAACTTCTTGCAATTGTTTGGGCGGTAAAATATTTCAGGCCCTATCTTTTCGGCCGAAAATTCAAAATCGTCACCGATCACAAACCAATAATATGGATATTCAGCCTAAAGAACCCAAACTCTAAGTTAATCCGTTGGCGTTTAAAACTCGAAGAATACGATTATGAAATCGTTTATAAAAAAGGTTCACATAATTCGAATACAGATGCCTTAAGTAGAATCGAAGTTTGTAAAAATCAGAATGACGTGAAAATAGAATTAAATATTAATGAGTCCGACCGCTCAACTGTCGACGGTACTCAAGGAACAACTATACACTCCGCAGATGAGGATAGTCAGGAAGGCATTCCAATGTCAGAGCAGCCCCTAAACACGTTCAATATCTAAGTTGCATTAAAGAAATCAAATGAAAGGCCCCCTACCTTTCAGGAAATAATTTTTAAAAACAAGCAACGAAAAACATTTAACCTACCGGGATATACGGAGGAAAATATAACTAAATTTTTTAAAGAATATCTTGCTCCTAATAAAGTAAATGCAATCTTCACCGATGATGAAACATTTAAGCTAGTCCAGACAGTATTCTCCACTTACTTTTCCAGAAGTAAGATCTTCAAATTAATACGCTGCACAGAGATACTCTCCGACGTCACAGATAATGATGAACAAGACAAAATCATAAGGGATTATCATTCCAAAAGTAACGACCGTGAAATAGATGAGTCGTTAGCACATTTGAAAAGAGAATATCATTTCCCGCACATGAAAAATAAAATCACCCTCATAGTAAACAGTTGTGAAACATGCCAAACGCAAAAATATGATCGATCTCCAAAACTAAAATTTCAAACTCGAGAAACACCAAGAAAACCTCTTGATGTTGTACATACTATTCACGGCAGACCAATTCTCACGATCGAATACAAATTTCAAAATTTGCGGCAGTCTACACTCTAACGTCCTTCCTAACTGTCCTTGATTAAATTCCTAAAACACTTCATAAGTTTACATGGTATCCCCAAAAAATTAATCTCTGACCAAGGCAGTGAATACTCAGCAACAATTTTTAGCGACTTTTGTAAACAGTACAATATAGTACATCATATGACGTCATTCCAACAAACAAGCAGTAATGGGCCAGTAGAAAGATTTCATTCAGCTCTTACTGAAAAATATAGGATAATTAACATTAATACAAAAGATAAAGATCACGAAGATATCTTAAATGAAACCCTTATCAGCTACAATGATTCTATTCATTCTGCGACTGGTTACACCCCATATGACCTCTTTTATGGTAGAACCTACAAATTTGAGAAAATTTTAAAACATAATAACGTACATGATTATTTAAATAAACTTAAAACTCATCGCGAAGAACTAAATTCTTTCGACACGTCTCCTTTAGAAAAGAAAACGTTAAAACTCATAAACAAGCTAAATCAAAACAGAGACGAACCAGAAGCACTAAATCAAAATTTAACCGTTTTTAGAAAAGAATATCGTAGAAACAAACTAACACCTAGATTTAAAAAATATAAAGTGAAGCAAGATAATGATATTACTACTATTACAGATAAAGATAAAAAATTCATAAGGCTAGACTTAAAAAGATTCATAAATTGCAGGGCGTTAACGTCAGTCAACGGGAAACTGGAGATCCAAGACCTGAGCAACAATAATGGCATATTGCCTATTCGTTTAGGTCAGGCACGAACGATACAAACATGCAAACGATTCTTACACATAATAAGATTAGACAGATACAAAGAGAAAATAGACCGAATTGCAGACTCTTTAGAAAAATTCAAAAATGTTGACGGACTTAAAAACACTCTTTCTCTCTTTCTTTCGATAACAAAATTAGAATTTAACGAAAAACGGACAAATTACTGACTTTACTTCCGAAGACTAGAAGCAAAAGAGGACTAATAAACGGATTAGGATCTATCATAAAAGGAATAACAGGAAATTTGGACGCAAATGACGTTTTAGAAATTAACAAACAAATAAGCGAAATTCTTAACACAGGACAGGCGAGACTCAACCAACAGATGATCAAACGATTCGAAAACATAACGGACCATATTAACGAACAACAAATATCGATTTCCAGTTACCTTAGACACACGCAAGAATCCGTTCAAAATCAAATAAGATCCGAGAGTGCCACTCTAAAATATTTGCAATATTTAAATGAACTCAACTTTAATATATATCTATTAAACAGCCATCTGACCAATACCGCGGAGGCCATTTTTTTAGCAAAACTAAACATCATTTCAAAACAAATACTAAACCCCGACGAAATTATAGAAATAGAATCTGCTCTCAGGAAACAATCCATAAATATTACGTCGAACGAAAGTGTTAACGAGCTTTTGGGATTACAAGCTTACTTCAACAACTCTAATATAATTTTTAATATACAAATCCCAATTTTTACCGCCGAACCCCACTCAACCTTTCACATAATAGCACTTCCTATTAACCAAACAAAAGCAATAGCCATCTCACCCTACCTAATCCAAAATCACGAAAAAATCCAATATTTCGATAGCCAATGCCCAAAAATCGAAGGAACATATATATGTACCGAATCATTTCGATATGAGAGTACGAACAAATCCAGCTCGCGAAACTACTGAGTAGTTAACCAGCGATGTGCGAAATACATCCAATAGAAACGGATGCTGGAACCGAATATTCTAGTCCTGATTAATGTTCCCGAAATAGTAATCAACACAACATGTGGAATCGAGAGACTTAAAGTCAGAGGAACACAACTAGTCGGGTTCGACAACTGCGACGTCGATATCAACGGAGTGACCTACACATCGAAGATAATATCATTTTGGGACGAAATCAATATATACCCAACCATTTTCAACGGGATTAAGACCATACCCACAAACAATAGCATCAAGCTTAACCACTTGAACAGATTTCAATTCGCTCAAAGCAGTATGGTCCGAATCTCTACTGGAAGCAGTTATCAGCAATGGAATCCTACAATGACACTCACCACATTCATCATCCTATTTTTGGCAGTCTTCCTACTGAAAAACAAAATTTTCACCAAAACAACAATCGACATTCAAAATCCCACTTCATCGCAGTCCGTAATCGTTCCTGCCAACGAACCTAAAATCCAGTTCTTATGACCGTCACTTCATAATAAGAGGGAGGAGTTACGGCGAGTTCCCACGCCATCCGCTAGACGCAACACGGTGTCATCGCACATTGGATCCAAACACAGCCATCACGTGTCGCCGCATCAGCAAATTACCCTCATGCAGTGCCAGATTAAGGGGGGGGGGTCTAAGGGAGCCACAGCCCCGGGCCCCACTTACTCCAGGGGCCCGGCACGCCTTTAGAATAACCCAAGTAACTCAAGTAACTGCAAGCGACCCAGCTAGAGCAATTTTTTACAACTTTTAAACTACAAACCCAAGTAACCGGATCGACCCAAGTTGATTCAATTGTTTGGGTCATTGAGCATGCTTTGAAAGTAAGCTAATCGACCCTACTCAATTAACTAATTAGACTTCGGATAAACAATCGTAAGAAACTGAATCAGTGTCAATAATGTAGACTTCGTCCAGGCTGTTGCAGCACCGGGGTACAGCCGACGCCTATTCACTTGTTTTTCAAGCCCCTGTTTTGCTAGTGTCATAATAAGGATAACTTTAAAAAATATACGGATATTTTCGATTCAGTATTACCAGGAAAATATCGAACCGATTCCACAACCCAAAACTGTCTTTGCTAGTACCATTCTTATGCCACTTTCTGCTTGAGAAATGTATGAACGCACTATTGCACATAAGATGAGAAATTTTAGGATATTATCACACTAACTAGTTGATCAAAAATCGGATTGCTTTTCATATTATCATTGTGCATATATATATATATATATATATATATATATATATATATATATATATATATATATATATATATATAAGTTCACAACACAGATCTGCGTCAACGGGCGAGTTACGGCTACAAGTTAGCCACGCGCATCCGACCCAACACGCGCATCAGCAAGAAAAACGACATCACAACGAGAAAATGCAATCTGCTGATGCAGCGAATTAGGTTAAGAAAAATTAATTTTTTGGTAGTGTAGTCAGTCGAGAATTAGAACTTTACAAATAAAGACGGAAAAAATCTGATCTAAATTATTTCGTATTATTTGGCTTCTCGTTTTGTTGCTAACAAAAATTTAACTGGCGCCCGAGCAGGGACTATTCGCAACGTTTGTAAAACGGGAGTGTTAATTATCGTGAGTTACGTGACTAACCAAAACGTGTCGTCACAATTAGCACAAGTGATTAAACAATTCACCAGCCCGACAACGGAAGAAGGAAGTGGCCCCCGAGTATTTCAGGAGTAACAAAAAGGAAACCAAGGAACAACCAACCTCTAGCCGCCCCTTCGAGACGAATGGTCCAGAACCCGAACATGCTAGCGACGCCATACATTTTTACCCTAATGTAAGTAAGCCATTTCTTTATTTTTCCTCAATTTTTTTTTCGGATATTAAAATTAAAGCGTTTAGTGCTCGTGTTTTTGTTATTCCGTGTTTCGACTCAAATGAAAAGGTAGTGATAAAAATACTCGTTCTCTTGAAATCCACGAAAAATTCAGTTGTTTGGCCATCGATACATTTCCATATCAATTCCGATCATTATCAAACATTCAAACTCAAACTTAATTTTCTTTTATCTTCAAATTTTGCGCATATTTTGAACATCTAAATTGAATCTATCTCGTGTTAAACGATGTCGAACCCATCGAATCTCGTCAGACCTGCCAGATTGAGCGATGCTGCCGCCAGTGCCTCTGCGTCTAACGCAAGCAATGAAGGCCCAACCACGGATTCAAATAACGAACTCGTTTCGATGATTACCAACATCGTGCGAGACGCGTTAAGGGTCCAAGGACAAGAGCTGTTTAATTCACTAATGAACCCTGCTTCAGATAGCAGCAAAGACTACGACGTGCCAATCAACATTGGATTCGATAGAGTGCTATCCGACATGGACAAAATCCCGGATGTTGTAAAGAGTCTCAGGGAGTTCTCAGGACATGCCGGCGAATTTAATTCATGGAAGAAAAGTGTAGAGCGTATCTTGAGGATCTACCAACACCTCAAAGGAACGCCCAAGTATTACGGAATACTTTCCGTAATACGAAATAAAATCATCGGCCAAGCAGACGTAGCTCTTGAGTTATACAATACTCCCCTCAACTGGGAGCGTATCTCAAAATGTCAGTCATTGCATTATGCTGACAAAAGGGACATCGGTACTCTAGAGTACCAGATGACTACCCTCATTCAGGGTCGGGACACTATACCCGAATTTTATCAGTCGGTTTACCATCAGTTGTCTCTGATACTCAATAAATTAGGTTCTATGGACCTTAGCCAAGATGCTCTAAACGTCATGACACAGTCCTACAGGGCAAAAGCCCTAGATACATTTGTTAGAGGACTTGAAAGCGACCTGCCAAAACTTTTGAGCATGCGTGATCCCGCCGATTTGCCACAGGCCCTTCATTATTGCTTAAAATTACAAAACGTCAACTATCGCACGCAGCACGCCAATTCCTCTCACATCCCGGTGAGAAATCAACATTACCAATTACCTCCTATTCCTTTCAGAAAAGTGAACTTGCCTCCTAGAGCGAATCCCGCGCCATTGCCAAGAACGCACCCCAATCCTATTCCAGCTCCAAGAGGTCCGTTCTTCCCGGAACTAGTCCACAAACCTCGTGCTTCCCAAATACCCCGATTCAGTCGGCAGCCCTGGCAAAATAATTATCACCAACAAGGAGTCGCACCAATACCTCCTCCTAAACCCCAAGGACGACCGGAACCAATGGATGTCGACGACTCCATAAGAACTCGCATGGTCAATTACGCCAACAGACCACGACCTAACGACAGATTCCAGAAACGCACGCAACCCCAGCAATTCCATACAGAACATGAATTCCAACGTATCTTTCACACCGACTCAAACAACGACGGGGAACCAACCCGAAACGAATACGAACAGACATACAAAGACGAATACGAACAGACATACTCGTATAAGGACGAAGACAACCAACCTCTAACAGACTATCTCGAACAAGAACAGCCGGAACAATTAGAAGACATATATTTTTTAGACTGAAGCGCTCTTCGCTACCATACTTTGAATATGCTGCGAGGAGCGGAGAAACCTTAAAGTTTTTGGTGGATACTGATTCCAACAGGAACTATATTCAGCCGCGTCATATAAGACGCCCGATTTCCAATGAAAAACCATTTCTTGCAAACTCCGTCGGTGGTAACGTTAGCATCACCCATCACACTTACGTACAATTATTCGGACCCGACATACCTAAACTGAAATTTTTCATTTTCCCGTCTTTTATATACTTTGATGGGATAATTGGTAACGACACTCTTAAGTGTTTGAATGCCTTTATTCACACTAGCAAAGGCCACATGATCTTAGGTTCCAATCTAAAAATTCCCCTGAAAGAACACCTATCCGAAACAGTTAACTCTATAAACCTTAGAACGGACCATCTCAACGAAGACCAGACTCGTAACATTAAACACATAATTCACAGACACCGTAACCTTTTATCAGAACCAGAGGAGAAGTTAACCTATTCTACACGGATTAAAGGCGAAATTAGGACAACAACGGACAACCCAATATACAGTAGATCCTACCCGTATGCGAGAGCTTTAAAACTCGAAGTGGAAAAGCAAATTATCAAGATGCTCGAAGATGGCATCATCAGGCCTTCCAAATCGCGCTACAATTCTCCAGTCTGGATTGTCGGCAAAAAACCTGACGCTTCGGGTGAAAGGAAATATCGGCTAGTTATAGACTACCGAAAACTCAACACAACTACAATTGCAGATACCTACCCAATACCGGAAATAAATGAAGTCCTTGCCAACCTCGGTGAAAATAGCCTTTTCTCAGTACTTGATCTCAAGAGCGGTTTTCATCAGATCCCGCTAAAGGAATCCGATGTTGAAAAAACTGCGTTCTCAGTCAACAACGGGAAGTATGGGTTCACTCGACTCCCCTTTGGCCTGAAAAACGCACCCTCAATATTTCAGAGGACTCTTGATGACGTGCTCCGAGAGCATATCGGCACACGTTGTTACGTCTATATTGACGATATTATCGTCTTTGGTAAGGATGAAAAACAACATCTTGAGAACTTAGAAATTTTTTTAAGTACTTTAGAGGCTGCAAACTTCAAAATTCAATTGGACAAGTGCGAATTTCTTCGGAAGGAAATAGAGTTCCTAGGATACGTCATCAGCGAAGAGGGAATTGAGACCAACCCCAAAAAGGTACTGGCGATTGCCCACATGCCGCCACCTAAAACCCTCAAGGAGCTAAGATCATTCCTGGGAATGTCCGGCTACTATCGCCGCTTCATCCAAGATTACGCGAAGATAGCAAAGCCACTGACCACACTCCTATGAGGCGAAGACGGACGAATATCTACCAACCACTCTAAAAATAAGCTGATTCATTTGGACTCACAAGCTTCAATGGCTTTCAATAAACTAAAAAACTGTCTTATCTCAAAAGATGTCGTTCTGGCACATCCTTGTTTTCAGGAAAAGTTCGAGCTCACGACCGATGCTTCCGAATACGCAATCGGCGCGGTCCTCTCACAAGGCAAGCGGCCAAGAACCTTTCTTTCTCGCACGTTGACGAAAACAGAAGAAAGTTACGCAACGAACGAGAAGGAAATGCTTGCTATTGTGTGGGCTCTAACATCTCTTAGGAACTATCTTTATGGCCCTCAACGGGTTACCATGTTCACAGATCACCAGCCCTTGACTTTTGCTCTTAGCAATAAAAACACGAATAGTAAACTCAAAAGGTGGAAATCCTTCTTAGAAGAGTTTAATTATGAGCTCAAGTACAAACCAGGCAGGACAAATTTAGTTGCAGATTCATTGTCAAGACCACCGCAAAAGACTCTTGTAAATTCGCTAACACCCACCGAACACAGTCACGACAGTTCACCACAAGAACTGATACCTACTGTTGAAACACCAATCAACGCTTTTCGCAACCAACTTCTATTGGAAGTAGGTGACGAAGATAGTTACCAGATCATTAACCCCTTCGATAATTACTACCGAGGAACAGCTCACAGGTATTCTAAAAAGATATCTGAGTCCGACCACACTAAATGATATTTACACCTCTGAAGAAGTAATGGGGAAAATCCAGGAGATTTATCCTCATCACTCTAGGAACTATCGAACCAGATTTTCCCGAAAGCTCGTCGAGGATATTCCCAACGAGGCCCTGCAAAACGAAAGAATCCTACAAGTACACCGGAGAGCACACCGCAATGCCGAGGAAAATAGGATGCAGCTCTTAGAAAACTTCTATTTTCCGAGAATGTCATCCAAAATTAAAGCCATTGTCAAACGGTGCCAAACTTGTAAAGAGAACAAGTACGATAGGCATCCTAAAAAGCCTTCCTTGTGTCCAACACCAATATCTTCTTACCCAGGTCATACGGTTCACCTTGATCTATTCTCAACGGAAAAATATCGTGTATTGACAGCTGTGGACAAATTTACGAAATTTGGCCAGGCTAAAATAATCGCGTCCAAGTCCGTTGAAGACAGCCGTTACTCGACTTATTATTCTATTTCTGCGTCCCCGAGAGAATTGTCATCGACAACGAGGGTTCTTTGAGGGCAGCTTCGATAAGATCTCTTATGGAAGATGAACTAAATATCTCTGTCTATACTACCTCACCGTACAAAAGCGAGGTAAACGGACAGGTTGAACGATGGCACTCCACACTCGGAACGATCATGAGATGCCTTAAAAGGGACGACCCCCCGCGTAATTTCGAGGAGCTTTTACAACGAGCAGTAAATGAGTACAATTTTACCATTCACTCGACCACTTTACTTCGGTTGAATCCCCGGAATTAATCCCGAACAATTCGAGAACATCCGATTGACCAACATCGAAAGACTAAAGAAGAAACAAGAGGCAGATCTTAGGACACACAACAAGACTAGACAAACGACAAAGACTTACGACATAGGAGAAATAATTTATGTCAAATTGAACAAACGAAAAGGTTCCAAACTAACACCTAGGTACAGACAAGAAGTCGTCAAGGAAAACCATAGCACGACCATACTAACAGAAACTGGAAAAATAGTTCACAAGAGTAACATCCGCAACTAATTTTCCACATTAGATCCACCTTTACGTCTATCTACGCTAACGTTCAGATATTGGACTACTCCAACGCTCACATAGTAGCTTTCCACACATGACAAACTCGGCTACAGGACGGTAACTTTAAGATCACACATGTGACCAAAATTGACCAGTACGAATATAACAAATTGAACCAATCCCTAACCTGCCTACATTTCAACACAATTCTCTTCCCTCATACCGGATAAACGAGGTCCAGCCAGTTCACCAGCTTTTCCAATATTTGAAACCGAGATAAATTCGAAAATCGCTAAATTTCATTGAATCGGCATGGAAATGGATCGCAGGGAATTCTGACCATGGAGATTTTCTTACCATTGAGGAGAAAATTACAAGCGTCCTGCAAAACAACAACAGACAGGTCGTCATTTACAACGAGCGGATTAATAACATCACGAGAATCACTAACGACATTCAAAGTTTATTGAGGGAAAATAGCCTAATGAGTCTTACCACAGTATTAGATATAGAATTCAAACTTAAAATAATCAGGGAAGAGTTAAAAATATTAGTCATGTCACTGGGCCAAATTTGGGATCATAAATTCGCTAATTTTGCCAACAATCTGAAATTAAAATTACTAAACATATTGCATGTTACCATATTCAACAATAAAAGAGGCCCTAAATTTTTCCGAAAATAAAATCATGGCGAACTTATCTTCAATTCTGTAAATTATAAATATTCCATTAGCCAAGCCAGAAATTTATCAAACCCTTAATTAATTAATAAAACCAATTAAAAGAAACAACTTTGTCAATGAAATTCATCACAATACAATACAATTGCTAAATCAGGTACAAAGATTTTTGGCATCGAAAAAGAATGTAAAACCGTAAATTTCATATCCATTTGTGTACAAAATAACTTAATAGACATTAGCAAGACTCCTTGTATTCCAAACCTTTTTGAAACCTGTAAGCGCTTCATGTTCGAGGGTCAGCAGACAACATATTTAAACCGTCGACCAAATATACTCCGGCACAATACTCCTCAATCAATTTTCCGGCAATCCAACTACGCAAGAGGCGACCTACTAGCTGAACGGCACATTCCTGATCAAATTTCAAAACATCTTCATCTAAGAGCTCGTCAGCAAAATCACCGCTTAAGTTCAACGACGTCCCATTTTTCTAACGATCGAGGACGATCGAATCTGAAGTGGGAAGAGTTAGCCAAGCGCATCCGGCCAAACACGCGAAATCAGCAAGAAATCCAATCAAAGTCTTAATGCCACGCACATCCGGCCCAACACGCGCATCAGCAAGAAAAACGACATCACAACGAGAAAATGCAATCTGCTGATGCAGCGAATTAGGTTAAGAAAAATTAATTTTTTGGTAGTGTAGGCAGTCGAGAATTAGAACTTTACAAATAAAGACGGAAAAAATCTGATCTAAATTATTTCGTATTATTTGGCTTTTTGCTTTGTCGCTAACAAAAATTTAACTTACACCATAGCCGTCCACCATACACTTATGTGTACTATGTCTTATGTCTTATGGTCACGTTATCGTAGACTAAACAAATTCCAATTTTGTCCAAAATTAAATGATAAGTGATTCAAGTGCAATAGTTGCGGCTACAATTTTCCCCGAATTCAAGTGATTCAAGTGCAATTGCATTTGCACTCACACGCTTCGGCGTGAGAATCTTTTTTAAAATATAAATACACAATTAGAAGTAAAATAAGCAAGTTCAATTTTGTAAGCGCAAGCGGAAGCACCGGTTGGAAATTCAATAAATAATTTTGAATTTTAAACAAAAAATCTTGTTTTATTGTAGTTTTTCTAGAGGATAACGTAGATCCTTTAACTGGCGCAGTCGACTTAAGGGCGGAAGGCGTACGTTCGGAAAAGTCGATTTCTAAATCGGAGTTATCGACGGGTTATCGATAGCGCGAAATAACGCGATTCGAAACAGAAAATTGACGGAAAAGGTGTCGTGTGTGTGAAAATACAGCAGCGAGGGAATATCGCTGTAAAGTGCCGACCCAGACAGCCACGAAAGAAAATCGTCTAGAAGGAAGAAGTGGAAATGATTGCAGAAATCTTACTATACATGTAAGCCGGCAATTTTTTCCATATTTTGTATATGTTTCCTACCAAACTTAAGCCTTCCTCTTCCAAACTGTACTCTATACTCCCAAGGCGTAGGCTTGCAGACTCCGAAAACTTAGTATTTGTAAGAAATAATAAACTTAATAATAAGAGTGACGCAGTGCCAAATAATAAAAAGCGATCATTTAGCCTCTCAAATATTTCAAAAATATTTAAACCAAATAAAATTAAAGTTAGTTCGACAGAAACCGATTCGTGCGCGGAGAAAAATAGAAGTAAAAGTGACTTTTATAACTATAAATTGATTAGTGACTTATCTATTAATAAAATAACTACCACTACCAATCCGGCTAGCATCGATATGTTCACGGCTCTTCGAGCGCCTGACGCAATAAAAGATCTTCCTCGCTTTGAAGGAAATTTCAGATTACTATTTGATTTCATCGATAACGTCAACGAAATTCTTGAGTTGATAAGTCCCACGAGTGGTACTCTCTATGGGCAGCTTGTAATGAGAAAAAAAACGAAATAAAATTGTTGGCCCCGCCAATGAAGTGCTTAACATGTATGGCACCACATTAAATTGGGATCACATTAAGGAAAACCTTATTTTACATTATGCAGACAAGAGGAATGAAGCTTCCCTCATAAAAGGCCTGCACGGCCTTAAACAGAGAAACCGATCAACGGAAGAATTTTATAGCGAAGTGATCGAAACTCTATCCAGCATGAATAATCACGCCAACATCCATGAAACAGATTTAAACGTTATTGCGGCAAAAAGGAAATTATTTTCTGAAATGTGTTTGAACGCGTTTCTCTCCGGGCTAAACGAACCTCTTGGTTCCATGATACGATCAATGAAACCAGTAACTCTTGCTGTTGCTTATTCATATTGTGTTCAAGAACTAAACATAAACTATACTAAAGTGGAAAACAAAAGAAATGTAAATGCTTTGAACGTCAAAACACCCCAAATCGTTCCGCAAAATAATACTCAAACCAATTTTAGGGCATTCAATATCATTAGGCCACAACTACAAAGCTTTCGTCCCCCATTCCAACATAAATCTTCTGTTCAACGACGATCTTTTCTGCATCAACCCTTTGTTCAGTACCAATCTGTCATTTTTCGCCGTTTCAGCAAAATCGCCCCCAAATGAATTTTTGCCAACAACCACAGCCACAAACAAACGGATTTGTCCTCCCGCGGTTAAACCAGTTTAATAATCATCATCATAATATCCAAAGATTTGGTTCTAACCAGGCAAATAACCAGACAGGATCAAAACCGGAGCTCATGGATACAAGCACAGCAATGTCAAGGACGACAAACACCCAGGTGAGGCCTTTCTACAACAATTTTGGCAATAGAGCGCTTCTTAATGTCGACGAATCCAACCCTTATACTGATATTGAGGGAAATCTTACTGTTACGTCCTGTTCCATTCCGCAACACATTTCTAAAGATTCAACAAGTCTGGAATCATTTACCGTTCTCTAAATTCGTAAAGCTTGTTTTCACTCTTCAAGATATATCATTTGGTTCACAATAATTGATGTTACGGAAAAACCCAGTAATCTTCAAATTCAACAGTACAAAAACTTCTTTAAATGTTTATGAAGGTTTATTATTTTTCAGACGTAAAACCCAAATTCCGGAAATTCCAGATGACTGGAAATTTCCTCATAGTTTTATGACAGTCCTTTGACCTCGCGTCCCTTCATTTATTACAGTCCCACGTAAGGCAGGCAAAATAATACTGTCCTATCCTATTCGCTAAAAACTTCGAGTTCACCTCACCAATTCCCGCCTTTTGTCTCTTCCAAATTTTCTTCCTGACAAACTCCTCAAAATTTTGAAATCAGTTTTGTTCGATCCTCCGACGAGAACACATTTTAACAGAACGAATATCTTGCTTTAAGAATCCTCTTGAGTATACTTCATTATAATTATTTTCATCTCACTTGGTTAACATAAAAAGGTGCAATGTTATATTTGTTTTCTGTTTTCATTCTTGTATAAATAAAGACATTAATGTGTGTACATTAATAAACATTTTTGCTTAATAGACAATTGGTTTAATTTGTTATTTATTTTTATGAACAATCTTTATCATCTTCATGAACCTATAACCAACTAATCAAGTGCTGTGTAATTTTAATTAATACGCAACATTTAATGGTCCTTCGAGCCGGATTTCAGTAAATCAAGTGAACAGCTATAATAGTAAAACTATTGTGAAAGTGTACTCATTAGTGTGTGCGTGACGAAAATTCCATAAAAAGTCCAAGATCGTTCTGCAATTCAACAATATGACGACTAAATTTAGAATCGGTCAAATAAGAGCTGCAATTACGAAACTAAAAACATTCTTAAGTGCATATGTGGACTCTGAAATCAATCAAGCAAAACTCAAGCAAAGAGTTGATAATCTCCAACAAGTGATGACACAACTACCAACCCTGATCGAGAAACTTATCGTGGAACAAGCACCTGACGAAGATGACTATGGCGAGCTTGAATTCACGATAATGGAAAGTTACATGGATGTCACAGCTGAAGCTGAAATGATACTATCCCCCAGAAACGCGGTACAAGTCAACAAGCAACAATTAGCTAATCAAGCACCTCCTGTCAATTACATACCTGAGCAAGCGTGTTCGAAAATTCCAAAGCTTGAGCTGAAAAGGTTTGATGGTAGCATTGAACTTTGGAAATCATATTCAGATTGGTTCCAAGCAAACATAAACAAACGAAACGTGAGCGACAGTACCAAACTGCAATATTTGCATGACACATTGACAGGAGAAGCTGCAAAAACAATAGCTGGATTTGACTCAACTAGCGGCAACTACAAAAAAGCCTGGGAGCTTTTAGAACTCACTTACAACAATGATCGAGTGATTACTTTTCGCTATTTCGAATTATTCATGGCTATCCCAAAAATGCGAAACAGCTCTTCAGAAGCGGTGAGACAATTGGTAACCGAAATTCAAGTGCAAATACGCAAACTAAAAGTGATGAACCACCCAATTGAGAAATGGGACGTGCCATTGGTATACATCACGCTTACGAAAATGGACGACGAAACAAAACGTGAATGGAACCGCAAAAATCAAGGGACAGTTATCCCCACATTTAAAGAGCTGATTACTTTCCTTCGAGAAGAAGCTACAAGACTGCAGACAAGCAACACCAACCACACCACTTCAAATGCTCGAGCAAAGGTTCAAGTTGATAAGATTCATCAAAAACAAAAACACTTTAACTACTGCAATTTTCAAAAATTGTCCGATTTGCGACAAAGACGGCCACCCTACTCATCGATGTGACAAATTGATTAACATGACGGTTCCTCAACGCATCAATGCAGTCAAACAAGCAAAACTTTGCTTCAATTGTTTGCCTGGTAACCATCGCACCAATGAGTGCAATCGAGGCAATTGCTTTAAATGTAAAAAACATCATCATACTATACTACATCTAGAAAAATCTGACTCAAACAATATACAAGAAGAACCAAATAATTTATGACAAGGACTGAGATCAGACCATCGTAAAAATAGTGTTGTTTTACTAAGCCAAGGCAAAGTGCAAGATTTGATGGTGACTGCCATGGTTAACATTTTAAATCACGATAACCAACCAATTCGTTGCCGTGCAATACTCGACACAGCATCCACAGCCAATCTTATGACAAATCGAGTAGCCAACAGGCTCAGATTTTACAAACAACAATACATTTTATCGGTTGGAGGTCTCGGTAACACTGAAACATCAACATCACATTTGATCACAGCCACCATACAATCTCGATACGATCAATATGAAAAAACGCTACAATTCTTTACAGTTCCAGAAATCACACAAGTTCATCCAATCAGCCACATTGATCGTCAGAGCATCGACATCCCTGAAGACATCAACATAGCAGACCCAACCTTTCACATTCCATCTAACATCGACGTACTCATTGGCGCCGGTCCCACTTTATCTATGATATTGCCTGAAAATCGATGTTTGTCAACACCCGGAAACTCATATTTATTCCTACAAAAGACATCCTTGGGTTGGACAATTGGTGGCACTATTACTATACCGTCGAAACAGAAACAGGCATCTCCACCCACAATTACTTGTCACATAACAACAACACAAGCATTAAAAGAAATTAGCAGGACATGGGAAATCGAAGAGGGCCCAAAAATAAAACACTGGACCAAAGAAGAAACAATGTGTGAAGACCATTTCAAATCAAATCATCAAAGAAGTACAGATGGAAAATACATAGTCGCACTGCCATTCAATGATAACAAAACACTATTAGGGGAGTCACGAGCAAGAGCCCTTAATAGACTCAAGAGCTTGGAAAATAAATTTCAGCGAAATCCAGAAATCCAGAAACAATATACTTCTATAATAAAAGAATATTTGCAGCTAGGACACATGGAATCAGCAGACGAATATGTGCCAGGCTCAGAATGTTTCTATCTCCCTCACCACGCTGTAATTAAAGAATCTAGTACAACTACCAAATTGCGGGTCGTCTTCGATGGACTTGCAAAATCGTCATCTGGACTCTCACTAAACGATACGCTCATGGTAGGGCCCACGATTCAGGATGACATCATAACTCATCTTTTGCGTTTTAGACTTCACATCTTTGTGTTGAGTGGCGTCATCGAGAAGATGTATCGTCAAACTTGGGTTCGTCCAAAGGACCGCAAATTTCAAAGAATATTATGGCGAGACGATAATGGCATAATCAGAGATTACCATTTAAACACCGTGACCTTTGGTCTTGCTGCAACCCCATTTCTGGCAGTTCGCAGTCTTCAGCAACTAGCTGAGGATGAGGGGCAATCATATCCAAAGGCTGCAGAAATACTAAAAACAAACATGTATGTTGACGATCTATTAACAGGAGCTGATGACATTCAAGAGTTGATGGAAACCAGAGACCAAATCATCGCTATACTAAAGAAGGGCAGCTTCAACATTCGACAATGGGCCTCTAATGATACACGACTCCTCCAAGATCTACCAAAGGACAAAATCAACAAAAATCTTCAAATTGAATCCAACTCAATTTTGAAAACGTTGGGAATACAGTGGCAATCTGACGAAGATATCATCATCTATGCTCTAGCCAAATTACCAACACACGCTACAATGAGAGTAATTTTGTCTGAGATCGCCAAAATCTTTGATCCACTAGGATTACTAGGTCCTGTTATAATATCTGCACGATTGATATTGCAGGATTGCTGGCGTCAACAAACATCATGGGATGAAGAATTACCCATCAATATAAAAGACGCATGGACAACTTACGCTAACGAATTCAACAAAATTGAGCATATTCGTTTTCCAAGAGGAGTAATTCCGCAAAACATCATCAATATTCAACTCCACGGATTTGCACATGCGAGCGAAAGGGCTTATGGTGCCTGTATATATCTCAGATGCACCACCACATCGGGAGAAACACATTCACAGCTACTCTGCGCAAAAATGAGAGTAGCACCTTTAAAAAATATTACACTTGCTCGAATTGAGCTCTGTGCTTCTCAAACGCTCGCCACTCTTTATCACAACATCAAAAATTATTTACAACGCGTGAATGCTCAGACTATCTTTTGGACTGATTCAACGATTGTTCTACATTGGATAAATACACCATCATATCAAGTAAAGACTTTCGTAGCTAACAGAGTAGCTGACACTCAGACTAAAACAAATGCAAAATTCTGGAGACATATACGTTACGTACGAACGACAATCCTGCCGATGCGATTTCGCGAGGTGAATTTCCAAGCAAATTTATTGATAATACATTATGGAAATTTGGACCATATTGGCTTCAGCAACCAGAGACGGAGTGGCCGACATCGATATTCACACCACCCAGTGAGGATAATGAAAAACGGACGCTTACATGTTTCGCTACATGTATCAAAACTTTTCCCACAGATGACGAATTCATCAAAAAATTCTCATCATTACACCAACTACATAGAATCACGACACTTTGTCTTCGATTCCGACCAAACAACAAATATACAGGAGAGCTCACAGCAGCAGAAATTCGAACGGCAATCATCAAACTTGTTCAAAAAATTGCCTTCTCTAAGGAATTACATCAACTGCACCACAATCAAAACTTACTGGAAAACAGTAAATTAAAACAACTTTGTCCATTCCTCGATGAAGAAGGAATTCTATGAGTCGGTGGACGACTTGAACACGCGAACATAACACATGATCGGCAACATCCAATCCTCCTACCACAATCTCATGCATACACAACGCTTCTTGTACGAGAAACACACGAGAAAAATTTTCATTCTGGAACTCAAACAACTCTCTACGCGATACGTCGACGATTTTGGCCTCTGAACGGTAGAAACGAAGTGAGAAGAGTTATACATCGGTGTGTACGGTGTATACGAACAAGGCCTTACACTGCAGAATATATCATTAGTACAGTCAATTGGGAGCTCAGCGTGCATTTTCAAAAGGCAGAAAATTTTTTATTGCAATGCGTGTGGAATGCTATAATTAGCTTAAGTTCAATTTCCTGGGGTCCCCGATGATGGCGTTTGGGCTCCATCTTGAAAACAAAAGAAAGTGGGACACCCCCATATCTCCCAAACCGTAGCTTCCACAAGAAAGTTGTGTGTGGCAAACTTACGTAGAATATAATTTTTAGCAAGTTGTCCATACATAACTTTTGCGTCGTGTCCATAATAAAAAAGATACAATCCAAAAACCGTACCCAAAAAGGGGGGAATAACTTTCGGGCGCCACAAATTTTTTAATTTCACGTTTAACGCAAAACACGTTGGATACTTTTCTAAGATAATTTTGTCGCAAATCGTTTGCGGTATTGATTGTTCCAATCACTGCACATTACCGGGAGTTATTCTATCCCAAAGGGGAAAAAGTCGCGTGAAAAGCCGTTTTTAGGCCAAATAATCGACTTTTGGTGGCGAGCCCCCCGTTGCGAAACTCGCGGAGCATTTTGGAAGGCAGCCGGATTTTTGGCGCAATGTGTAGTATGTCTTATTGTGAGCTTAAATCCAAGTTTCTGGGGTCGCAGCCCCAATCCTCTGGGCTCCATTTTGGAAACAAAAAATAGTGGGACATCCCCCATATCTCCGAAACCATGGCTCCCACAAGAGAGTTTAATATGGCAAACTTGTGAAGAATTTCATTTGCAACAAATCATGCATACATCACGTTTACGTGGTGTTAACAATAAAAGAGTTACAAGCTCAAAACGACATCCAAAAAGGGGGGAACGTCTTTCGAGCGCCACAGCTTCATTGTTTTCACTTAAACCCCAAAACACATTGAAAATAACTTTAAGGCCATTTTGTCGCAAGTCGTTTGCGGTACTGATCGTTTTGATCGCTGTACACTGCCGGAAGCTATTGCATCCCAAAGGGGGAAAACTCACTTGAAAAACGCATTTTTAGGCCAAATAATCGACTTCCGATGGCAAACCCCCCATTGCAAAACTCATGGAGCATTTTAGTGGGCAGAAAATTTTTAATTGCAATTAGTAGTATGCCTCTATGTGAGCTTAAATTGATGTTTCTGGGGTTATAGCTCCAATCCCCTTGGCGCCATCTTGAGAACAAAAAAAAGTGGGAAGGTCCCATATCTTGGAAAGCACCGCCCCCACAAAAAAGTTTTATATGACAAACTTGTGTGAAATTTAATTTGCAGTAAGTTGTGGATACATCATTTTCACGTGCTGTCAATATTAAAAGAGTTACACGCTAAAACGACTTTGAAAAGGGGGGATCATTTTTCGGGCGCCCCAACTTCTTGGTTTCCCCGTTTACGGCGAAATTTGTCCGAAAATAACTTTTAGACAGTTTTATCACCAAACGTTTGCGGTATTGCTTGTTTTGATCACTGTACCATGTCGGGAGTTATTGCGCCTTGAAGGGGGTCAAGTCACAGGGAAAAAGCATTGTAGGACCAGATAAACAGGTGTTAAAATGCTTTTTTTCGTATGATTTGACCCCCTTCAAGGCGCAATCACTCCCGACATGGTACAGTGATCAAAACAAGCAATACCGCAAACGTTTGGTGATAAAACTGCCTAAAAGTTATTAAAAACGTGTTTTCACGCGACTTTCTCCCATTCGGGATAGAATAACTCCCGTTAATGTGCAGTGATTGGAACAATCAATACCGCAAACGATTTGCGACAAAATTATCTTAGAAAAGTATCCCAACGTGTTTTGCGTTAAACGTGAAATTAAAAAAGTTGTGGCGCCCGAAAGTTATTCCCCCCTCTTTGGGTACGGTTTTTGGATTGTATCTTTTTTATTATGGACACGACGCAAAAGTTATGTATGGACAACTTGCTAAAAATTATATTCTACGTAAGTTTGCCACACACAACTTTCTTGTGGAAGCCAGGGTTTGGGAGATATGGGGGTGTCCCACTTTCTTTTGTTTTCAAGATGGAGCCCAAAAGCCATCATCGGGGACCCCAGGAAATTTAACTTAAGCTAATTATAGCATTCCACACGCATTGCAATAAAAAAATTTCTGCCTTTTGAAAATGCAGGCTGAACTCCCAATTGACTATACTACATGGGCAATCTACCAAAGGAACGTGTCACTCAGACTCGTCGATTCTACCACACAGGTGTAGACTATTGTGGACCTTTCTACATCAAAGAAAGGAAACATCGAAATCGAGGAAAAATAAAGGTGTATGTAGCGGTCTTTGTTTGCATGGCAATTAAAGCAGTACATCTAGAAATTGTCAGCGATCTCACTAGTGACGGTTTCATTGCTGCTCTTCGAAGATTTCTAGCCAGGCGCGGAAAATGTCGCAGTATACACTCAGACAACGGAACTAATTTTGTAGGTGCAAACAGTCAATTAAAGGAATTGTACCAACAAATGCACTCAGAAAATTATCAAAAACAAATTCAGCGCTATCTCACTAATGAAGGCATCGAATGGAAATTCATACCAGCTAGAACTCCTAATTTTGGTGGTTTATGGGAAGCAGCCGTAAAGTCATTTAAACATCAGATGACTCGCATTATTGGAGATAGACTTTTTACTTTCGAAGAACTAAATACGTATGTAATTGAGATCGAGGCTATTTTAAATTCCCGTCCGTTGACGCCTAATTCATCGGATCCAAACGACCCCATTGCCATTACTCCTGGACATTTTCTTATCGGCGACTCGATGACTAGCATCCCGGATCGGAATTGGGCCAACACACCAGACAACAAACTTTCATCGTGGCAGAGTATTCAAAAATTGAAACAGACTTTTTGGCGGCGTTGGCACAAAGAATACATAAATGGTCTCAACTTTAAAAATAAATGCCATAAAGGCAAGCATGCTATCAACATCGACACAGTTGTTATTATAAAGAACGACAACAGCCGTCCCATCCACTGGCCATTGGGTAGAATCATCCAGACACATCCAGGATCAGATGGTGTGATACGCACTGTGACCATCAAGACATCAAAGGGCATCATCGAACGAAACATCAGAGATTTGGCTCTGTTGTTACCTGACGAAGAAATTAGTCAACGTCCTTAAAATAATGTAGTAGCATCTTATATTTCACTATTTTTGTTCTATTTTTTTTTTAAATACTAATAATTAATCACTCGATTAAATTGATCGGTAGAACCTCTCAAGAGGGGCAACTTGTTACATCCTGTTCCATTCCGCAACACATTTCTAAAGATTCACCAAGTCTGGAATCATTTACCGTTCACTAAATTCGTAAAGCTTGTTTTCACTCTTCAAGATATATCATTTGGTTCACAATAATTGATGTTACGGAAAAACCCAGTAATCTTCAAATTCAACAGTACAAAAACTTCTTTAAATGTTCATGAAGGTTTATTATTTTTCAGACGTAAAACCCAAATTCCAGAAATTCCAAATGACTGGAAATTTCTTCATAGTTTTATGACAGTCCTTTGACCTCGCGTCCCTTCATTTATTACAGTCCCAAGTAAGGCAGGCAAAATAATACTGTCCTTTCCTATTCGCTAAAAACTTCGAGTTCACCTCACCAATTCCCGCCTTTTGTCTCTTCCAAATTTTCTTCCTGACAAACTCCTCAAAATTTTGAAATCAGTTTTGTTCGATCCTCCGACGAGAACACATTTTAACAGAACGAATATCTTGCTTTAAGAATCCTCTTGAGTATACTTCATTATAATTATTTTCATCTCACTTGGTTAACATAAAAAGGTGCAATGTTATATTTGTTTTCTGTTTTCATTCTTGTATAAATAAAGACATTAATGTGTGTACATTAATAAACATTTTTGCTTAATAGACAATTGGTTTAATTTGTTATTTATTTTTATGAACAATCTTTATCATCTTCATGAACCTATAACCAACTAATCAAGTGCTGTGTAATTTTAATTAATACGCAACATTTAATGGTCCTTCGAGCCGGATTTCAGTAAATCAAGTGAACAGCTATAATAGTAAAACTATTGTGAAAGTGTACTCATTAGTGTGTGCGTGACGAAAATTCCATAAAAAGTCCAAGATCGTTCTGCAATTCAACAATATGACGACTAAATTTAGAATCGGTCAAATAAGAGCTGCAATTACGAAACTAAAAACATTCTTAAGTGCATATGTGGACTCTGAAATCAATCAAGCAAAACTCAAGCAAAGAGTTGATAATCTCCAACAAGTGATGACACAACTACCAACCCTGATCGAGAAACTTATCGTGGAACAAGCACCTGACGAAGATGACTATGGCGAGCTTGAATTCACGATAATGGAAAGTTACATGGATGTCACAGCTGAAGCTGAAATGATACTATCCCCCAGAAACGCGGTACAAGTCAACAAGCAACAATTAGCTAATCAAGCACCTCCTGTCAATTACATACCTGAGCAAGCGTGTTCGAAAATTCCAAAGCTTGAGCTGAAAAGGTTTGATGGTAGCATTGAACTTTGGAAATCATATTCAGATTGGTTCCAAGCAAACATAAACAAACGAAACGTGAGCGACAGTACCAAACTGCAATATTTGCATGACACATTGACAGGAGAAGCTGCAAAAACAATAGCTGGATTTGACTCAACTAGCGGCAACTACAAAAAAGCCTGGGAGCTTTTAGAACTCACTTACAACAATGATCGAGTGATTACTTTTCGCTATTTCGAATTATTCATGGCTATCCCAAAAATGCGAAACAGCTCTTCAGAAGCGGTGAGACAATTGGTAACCGAAATTCAAGTGCAAATACGCAAACTAAAAGTGATGAACCACCCAATTGAGAAATGGGACGTGCCATTGGTATACATCACGCTTACGAAAATGGACGACGAAACAAAACGTGAATGGAACCGCAAAAATCAAGGGACAGTTATCCCCACATTTAAAGAGCTGATTACTTTCCTTCGAGAAGAAGCTACAAGACTGCAGACAAGCAACACCAACCACACCACTTCAAATGCTCGAGCAAAGGTTCAAGTTGATAAGATTCATCAAAAACAAAAACACTTTAACTACTGCAATTTTCAAAAATTGTCCGATTTGCGACAAAGACGGCCACCCTACTCATCGATGTGACAAATTGATTAACATGACGGTTCCTCAACGCATCAATGCAGTCAAACAAGCAAAACTTTGCTTCAATTGTTTGCCTGGTAACCATCGCACCAATGAGTGCAATCGAGGCAATTGCTTTAAATGTAAAAAACATCATCATACTATACTACATCTAGAAAAATCTGACTCAAACAATATACAAGAAGAACCAAATAATTTATGACAAGGACTGAGATCAGACCATCGTAAAAATAGTGTTGTTTTACTAAGCCAAGGCAAAGTGCAAGATTTGATGGTGACTGCCATGGTTAACATTTTAAATCACGATAACCAACCAATTCGTTGCCGTGCAATACTCGACACAGCATCCACAGCCAATCTTATCACAAATCGAGTAGCCAACAGGCTCAGATTTTACAAACAACAATACATTTTATCGGTTGGAGGTCTCGGTAACACTGAAACATCAACATCACATTTGATCACAGCCACCATACAATCTCGATACGATCAATATGAAAAAACGCTACAATTCTTTACAGTTCCAGAAATCACACAAGTTCATCCAATCAGCCACATTGATCGTCAGAGCATCGACATCCCTGAAGACATCAACATAGCCGACCCAACCTTTCACATTCCATCTAACATCGACGTACTCATTGGCGCCGGTCCCACTTTATCTATGATATTGCCTGAAAATCGATGTTTGTCAACACCCGGAAACTCATATTTATTCCTACAAAAGACATCCTTGGGTTGGACAATTGGTGGCACTATTACTATACCGTCGAAACAGAAACAGGCATCTCCACCCACAATTACTTGTCACATAACAACAACACAAGCATTAAAAGAAATTAGCAGGACATGGGAAATCGAAGAGGGCCCAAAAATAAAACACTGGACCAAAGAAGAAACAATGTGTGAAGACCATTTCAAATCAAATCATCAAAGAAGTACAGATGGAAAATACATAGTCGCACTGCCATTCAATGATAACAAAACACTATTAGGGGAGTCACGAGCAAGAGCCCTTAATAGACTCAAGAGCTTGGAAAATAAATTTCAGCGAAATCCAGAAATCCAGAAACAATATACTTCTATAATAAAAGAATATTTGCAGCTAGGACACATGGAATCAGCAGACGAATATGTGCCAGGCTCAGAATGTTTCTATCTCCCTCACCACGCTGTAATTAAAGAATCTAGTACAACTACCAAATTGCGGGTCGTCTTCGATGGACTTGCAAAATCGTCATCTGGACTCTCACTAAACGATACGCTCATGGTAGGGCCCACGATTCAGGATGACATCATAACTCATCTTTTGCGTTTTAGACTTCACATCTTTGTGTTGAGTGGCGTCATCGAGAAGATGTATCGTCAAACTTGGGTTCGTCCAAAGGACCGCAAATTTCAAAGAATATTATGGCGAGACGATAATGGCATAATCAGAGATTACCATTTAAACACCGTGACCTTTGGTCTTGCTGCAACCCCATTTCTGGCAGTTCGCAGTCTTCAGCAACTAGCTGAGGATGAGGGGCAATCATATCCAAAGGCTGCAGAAATACTAAAAACAAACATGTATGTTGACGATCTATTAACAGGAGCTGATGACATTCAAGAGTTGATGGAAACCAGAGACCAAATCATCGCTATACTAAAGAAGGGCAGCTTCAACATTCGACAATGGGCCTCTAATGATACACGACTCCTCCAAGATCTACCAAAGGACAAAATCAACAAAAATCTTCAAATTGAATCCAACTCAATTTTGAAAACGTTGGGAATACAGTGGCAATCTGACGAAGATATCATCATCTATGCTCTAGCCAAATTACCAACACACGCTACAATGAGAGTAATTTTGTCTGAGATCGCCAAAATCTTTGATCCACTAGGATTACTAGGTCCTGTTATAATATCTGCACGATTGATATTGCAGGATTGCTGGCGTCAACAAACATCATGGGATGAAGAATTACCCATCAATATAAAAGACGCATGGACAACTTACGCTAACGAATTCAACAAAATTGAGCATATTCGTTTTCCAAGAGGAGTAATTCCGCAAAACATCATCAATATTCAACTCCACGGATTTGCACATGCGAGCGAAAGGGCTTATGGTGCCTGTATATATCTCAGATGCACCACCACATCGGGAGAAACACATTCACAGCTACTCTGCGCAAAAATGAGAGTAGCACCTTTAAAAAATATTACACTTGCTCGAATTGAGCTCTGTGCTTCTCAAACGCTCGCCACTCTTTATCACAACATCAAAAATTATTTACAACGCGTGAATGCTCAGACTATCTTTTGGACTGATTCAACGATTGTTCTACATTGGATAAATACACCATCATATCAAGTAAAGACTTTCGTAGCTAACAGAGTAGCTGACACTCAGACTAAAACAAATGCAAAATTCTGGAGACATATACGTTACGTACGAACGACAATCCTGCCGATGCGATTTCGCGAGGTGAATTTCCAAGCAAATTTATTGATAATACATTATGGAAATTTGGACCATATTGGCTTCAGCAACCAGAGACGGAGTGGCCGACATCGATATTCACACCACCCAGTGAGGATAATGAAAAACGGACGCTTACATGTTTCGCTACATGTATCAAAACTTTTCCCACAGATGACGAATTCATCAAAAAATTCTCATCATTACACCAACTACATAGAATCACGACACTTTGTCTTCGATTCCGACCAAACAACAAATATACAGGAGAGCTCACAGCAGCAGAAATTCGAACGGCAATCATCAAACTTGTTCAAAAAATTGCCTTCTCTAAGGAATTACATCAACTGCACCACAATCAAAACTTACTGGAAAACAGTAAATTAAAACAACTTTGTCCATTCCTCGATGAAGAAGGAATTCTATGAGTCGGTGGACGACTTGAACACGCGAACATAACACATGATCGGCAACATCCAATCCTCCTACCACAATCTCATGCATACACAACGCTTCTTGTACGAGAAACACACGAGAAAAATTTTCATTCTGGAACTCAAACAACTCTCTACGCGATACGTCGACGATTTTGGCCTCTGAACGGTAGAAACGAAGTGAGAAGAGTTATACATCGGTGTGTACGGTGTATACGAACAAGGCCTTACACTGCAGAATATATCATTAGTACAGTCAATTGGGAGCTCAGCGTGCATTTTCAAAAGGCAGAAAATTTTTTATTGCAATGCGTGTGGAATGCTATAATTAGCTTAAGTTCAATTTCCTGGGGTCCCCGATGATGGCGTTTGGGCTCCATCTTGAAAACAAAAGAAAGTGGGACACCCCCATATCTCCCAAACCGTAGCTTCCACAAGAAAGTTGTGTGTGGCAAACTTACGTAGAATATAATTTTTAGCAAGTTGTCCATACATAACTTTTGCGTCGTGTCCATAATAAAAAAGATACAATCCAAAAACCGTACCCAAAAAGGGGGGAATAACTTTCGGGCGCCACAACTTTTTTAATTTCACGTTTAACGCAAAACACGTTGGGATACTTTTCTAAGATAATTTTGTCGCAAATCGTTTGCGGTATTGATTGTTCCAATCACTGCACATTACCGGGAGTTATTCTATCCCAAAGGGGAAAAAGTCGCGTGAAAAGCCGTTTTTAGGCCAAATAATCGACTTTTGGTGGCGAGCCCCCCGTTGCGAAACTCGCGGAGCATTTTGGAAGGCAGCCGGATTTTTGGCGCAATGTGTAGTATGTCTTATTGTGAGCTTAAATCCAAGTTTCTGGGGTCGCAGCCCCAATCCTCTGGGCTCCATTTTGGAAACAAAAAATAGTGGGACATCCCCCATATCTCCGAAACCATGGCTCCCACAAGAGAGTTTAATATGGCAAACTTGTGAAGAATTTCATTTGCAACAAATCATGCATACATCACGTTTACGTGGTGTTAACAATAAAAGAGTTACAAGCTCAAAACGACATCCAAAAAGGGGGGAACGTCTTTCGAGCGCCACAGCTTCATTGTTTTCACTTAAACCCCAAAACACATTGAAAATAACTTTAAGGCCATTTTGTCGCAAGTCGTTTGCGGTACTGATCGTTTTGATCGCTGTACACTGCCGGAAGCTATTGCATCCCAAAGGGGGAAAACTCACTTGAAAAACGCATTTTTAGGCCAAATAATCGACTTCCGATGGCAAACCCCCCATTGCAAAACTCATGGAGCATTTTAGTGGGCAGAAAATTTTTAATTGCAATTAGTAGTATGCCTCTATGTGAGCTTAAATTGATGTTTCTGGGGTTATAGCTCCAATCCCCTTGGCGCCATCTTGAGAACAAAAAAAAGTGGGACGGTCCCATATCTTGGAAAGCACCGCCCCCACAAAAAAGTTTTATATGACAAACTTGTGTGAAATTTAATTTGCAGTAAGTTGTGGATACATCATTTTCACGTGCTGTCAATATTAAAAGAGTTACACGCTAAAACGACTTTGAAAAGGGGGGATCATTTTTCGGGCGCCCCAACTTCTTGGTTTCCCCGTTTACGGCGAAATTTGTCCGAAAATAACTTTTAGACAGTTTTATCACCAAACGTTTGCGGTATTGCTTGTTTTGATCACTGTACCATGTCGGGAGTTATTGCGCCTTGAAGGGGGTCAAGTCACAGGGAAAAAGCATTGTAGGACCAGATAAACAGGTGTTAAAATGCTTTTTTTCGTATGATTTGACCCCCTTCAAGGCGCAATCACTCCCGACATGGTACAGTGATCAAAACAAGCAATACCGCAAACGTTTGGTGATAAAACTGCCTAAAAGTTATTAAAAACGTGTTTTCACGCGACTTTCTCCCATTCGGGATAGAATAACTCCCGTTAATGTGCAGTGATTGGAACAATCAATACCGCAAACGATTTGCGACAAAATTATCTTAGAAAAGTATCCCAACGTGTTTTGCGTTAAACGTGAAATTAAAAAAGTTGTGGCGCCCGAAAGTTATTCCCCCCTCTTTGGGTACGGTTTTTGGATTGTATCTTTTTTATTATGGACACGACGCAAAAGTTATGTATGGACAACTTGCTAAAAATTATATTCTACGTAAGTTTGCCACACACAACTTTCTTGTGGAAGCCAGGGTTTGGGAGATATGGGGGTGTCCCACTTTCTTTTGTTTTCAAGATGGAGCCCAAAAGCCATCATCGGGGACCCCAGGAAATTTAACTTAAGCTAATTATAGCATTCCACACGCATTGCAATAAAAAAATTTCTGCCTTTTGAAAATGCAGGCTGAACTCCCAATTGACTATACTACATGGGCAATCTACCAAAGGAACGTGTCACTCAGACTCGTCGATTCTACCACACAGGTGTAGACTATTGTGGACCTTTCTACATCAAAGAAAGGAAACATCGAAATCGAGGAAAAATAAAGGTGTATGTAGCGGTCTTTGTTTGCATGGCAATTAAAGCAGTACATCTAGAAATTGTCAGCGATCTCACTAGTGACGGTTTCATTGCTGCTCTTCGAAGATTTCTAGCCAGGCGCGGAAAATGTCGCAGTATACACTCAGACAACGGAACTAATTTTGTAGGTGCAAACAGTCAATTAAAGGAATTGTACCAACAAATGCACTCAGAAAATTATCAAAAACAAATTCAGCGCTATCTCACTAATGAAGGCATCGAATGGAAATTCATACCAGCTAGAACTCCTAATTTTGGTGGTTTATGGGAAGCAGCCGTAAAGTCATTTAAACATCAGATGACTCGCATTATTGGAGATAGACTTTTTACTTTCGAAGAACTAAATACGTATGTAATTGAGATCGAGGCTATTTTAAATTCCCGTCCGTTGACGCCTAATTCATCGGATCCAAACGACCCCATTGCCATTACTCCTGGACATTTTCTTATCGGCGACTCGATGACTAGCATCCCGGATCGGAATTGGGCCAACACACCAGACAACAAACTTTCATCGTGGCAGAGTATTCAAAAATTGAAACAGACTTTTTGGCGGCGTTGGCACAAAGAATACATAAATGGTCTCAACTTTAAAAATAAATGCCATAAAGGCAAGCATGCTATCAACATCGACACAGTTGTTATTATAAAGAACGACAACAGCCGTCCCATCCACTGGCCATTGGGTAGAATCATCCAGACACATCCAGGATCAGATGGTGTGATACGCACTGTGACCATCAAGACATCAAAGGGCATCATCGAACGAAACATCAGAGATTTGGCTCTGTTGTTACCTGACGAAGAAATTAGTCAACGTCCTTAAAATAATGTAGTAGCATCTTATATTTCACTATTTTTGTTCTATTTTTTTTTAAATACTAATAATTAATCACTCGATTAAATTGATCGGTAGAACCTCTCAAGAGGGGCAACTTGTTACATCCTGTTCCATTCCGCAACACATTTCTAAAGATTCACCAAGTCTGGAATCATTTACCGTTCACTAAATTCGTAAAGCTTGTTTTCACTCTTCAAGATATATCATTTGGTTCACAATAATTGATGTTACGGAAAAACCCAGTAATCTTCAAATTCAACAGTACAAAAACTTCTTTAAATGTTCATGAAGGTTTATTATTTTTCAGACGTAAAACCCAAATTCCAGAAATTCCAAATGACTGGAAATTTCTTCATAGTTTTATGACAGTCCTTTGACCTCGCGTCCCTTCATTTATTACAGTCCCAAGTAAGGCAGGCAAAATAATACTGTCCTTTCCTATTCGCTAAAAACTTCGAGTTCACCTCACCAATTCCCGCCTTTTGTCTCTTCCAAATTTTCTTCCTGACAAACTCCTCAAAATTTTGAAATCAGTTTTGTTCGATCCTCCGACGAGAACACATTTTAACAGAACGAATATCTTGCTTTAAGAATCCTCTTGAGTATACTTCATTATAATTATTTTCATCTCACTTGGTTAACATAAAAAGGTGCAATGTTATATTTGTTTTCTGTTTTCATTCTTGTATAAATAAAGACATTAATGTGTGTACATTAATAAACATTTTTGCTTAATAGACAATTGGTTTAATTTGTTATGAACAATCTTTATCATCTTCATGAACCTATAACCAACTAATCAAGTGCTGTGTAATTTTAATTAATACGCAACACTTACGAACTATCCTTACATGCGAGACCAATACGACCCATAAAATTGTAGAAATGATAGTGAATATCCCTTGTACCGATACGAGCCAGATAACTATCCTTTATACGATTACAACAGTCAACCACAAGAACATGAGGCAGAAGATTTCCTAGCAGAACCTGTAATAGACGACTCGAATTTTCGGCAAAATTCCTAGACGTTAATAAGCACGGATTTATCCTGCCACATATTAACATTTCTTCCCCATTTGGTCGTCCATTGAAATTTTTAATAGATACTGGAGCTTCATCTTCTTTTATCAATCCCGAATTCGTAATTCCCTCTGACATAAAAAAAATAAACCCACCTTTATCACAACTGTCTTAGCTAAACATAAAATAGAACAAGCAATCATGCTCCCCAACTTCATTTAATTCAATCAATCGGGAGAAACACGATTTCTAGTTTTCCGATTCCGCGGGTATTTTGATGGACTTCTAGGCATAGATGCACTAAGTACCCTTGGAGCAAAAGTCGATCTTGGCAACAAAGTTCTTGTTACCAACAGCGCAGCCTTAGCCTTAAACTTCAAACCAAATTTCACATCTGCAAAATACACTTTTTCAGGGAAAAGTAAATCCATTGTAAATTGCCGGTCGCCATCGAAAATGGTGAAATTTATGTCAAGTCTGTGCACATCACGCCTAATATTACTATTTCGGAAGGAATATACGCAGCGAAAGATTGGTTTGACTTAATCGAAGTCCTGAATCATTCACCTTCAGATGGAACACTCTTTGTTGAACAACCACTAAAAGTTCAAGAGCTCAACTCTCACAATCATCAGTTTCACAATTACAACATAACATACGACGACGGTCATCCACTTCCTCCATCCCTTAACACTAGATTTACCATACCAGTCAAAATGACTGGTTTTACCTTTTATTTCATAAATATTTACTATGTATATTTATTTTTTTTCGAAACTATTATATGACTTTCATAACAACAATTAAATACAAATAATTTGATAAGTTAATTTGATTTTGTGTTCATAACAAAAATTTTTTTTTTGTTTTTGGTACTTATACCGAAACCAGTCATTTTGACCTGGTACACGTTTTTGTAGTTCTATGTGCAAATGCTTTATATTCTTCACTTTTAGGAAATTCCCTTGTTTGGAAAATGGCGTGTAAAGAAAAATGTTTGCACATCCCTGGTAAAATAGTATTGTATAACAGCATATTTTTCAAATTTCATATTTTTCGGGGATCTCCCTATTTATTTATTTTATCAAGAATTTCGTAGGAAACTGTTATAAACCATTATTTATTCATTGAGTTCTGTTCTGTTCAGTAAGAAATAATTTTATTACTTTTGCTACATACAAATTGCTCATAATGGAAAAACGAAAAATTTTGAAATTGGAAGAAATACAAGATATACTTTCGGATCTATCAGACGTTGATGGTGGTGATAGCGAATATGAGTTTTTGGGATGCGACAGTGATACGGATGATGATGGTAATCAAAGTGTTCATATTGGAAGCAGTGATAACGAGGAATTTGATGAAAATGTTGGAGGCGAATCGAGTGACGAAGAAGACAACATAAGACAACAGCATAATACGCAAAAACGAAGATGTATGCGGCTTTCCTCGAGTTCTGAAAAGGAAAACACACAAAATATGCAAATTGAAGTTTCTGCTGATGGAACAATTTGGAAAAAAATACAAGAAGGGGGTGCCGTTGGAAGGTTACCAAGTCATTGCATTTTCAAAGATTTACCTGGGCCTACAGCACATGCTAGAAGAAATATTATGGAAGAAGAGGTAAGCAGTGCCTTCTTACTATTGATTGATCATCATATATTAGAACATATTAGAAATTGCACTGAAATAGAAGCCTCTCGAGTTTTAGGTAAGAAGTGGACCCTTTCGCAGGAAAAACTGAAGGCTTTTATTGGAATATTGTATGGCCGTGGTGCATACGAAGCAAAAGGTTTGAAATTATCATATTTATGGAACAAAAAGTGGGGTCCTGATTTTTTTTCCGAAAATATGAGCAGGAATGACTTTACGGAAATTTTACGTTTTATTCGCTTTGATAAAAGAAATGAGAGGAGTCAGCGCTTGCAAACGGATAAATTTGCGCTGGTATCAACTGTTTGGGATAAATTTATCGAGAATAGTCAAAACGCTTTCAAACCAGGAGCATTTATCACAGTAGATGAGCAACTGTTTCCAACGAAGGCTAGATGTCGATTTACCCAGTATATGCCAAACAAACCAGACAAATTTGGGATAAAATTCTGGCTGGCTTCTGATGTTGAAACGAAGTATGTTATAAATGGCTTTCCCTATTTAGGAAAAGACGAAAAACGAAATTCGTCAACTCCTCTCAGTGAATTTGTTGTAACAAGACTACTAGAACCTTATATCATGAAAGGAAGGTGTGTGACAACCGACAATTTTTTTACCAGCCTCCCCCTGGCTTCAAAATTATTAGCTAAAAATACTGCATTGGTTGGTACAGTACGTTGCAACAAACGGGAGCTTCCAAAAATTTGCAAAGAAAAAAAAGATGGTATGGAACGTTTTTCAACGCATCTATATGAAACAAATGAATGCACACTTACTGTTTATAAGAGTAAGCCTAACAAAAAGGTTGTTTTATTGAGTACTAAACACAAAGGCGTCAAAATTGATACCAGTTCCAAGAAACTACCTGAAACTATATCTTTTTACAATAAAACCAAATTCGGTGTTGATGTAACTGATCAAATGGCAAGAAAGTATAGTGTGAAATCAGGATCCAGAAGGTGGCCACTTCAAGTATTTTTCAATATTTTAGATTTGGCCGGCATCAATTCCTGGATTTTGTATAGAAGTATAACAGGAAAGAATATTTCTAGGAAAGACTTTTTGTTTCGATTAGCTGAAGAGCTCACATCTGAATATAAGTCATCAAGCCAAGGGAGGGCAAGTGAAATTCTCCGTCCAGCAACCCAGAATCCCCGGCCAGTACGTAAATGGTGCCAAATAGGACTTTGTAATAACAACAAGACAACTACAAATTGTGACATCTGTAAGAAATATGTGTGCGGAAAATGCGTGGAAAAAAAAGTTAGTATTTGTAAAGCATGTAAACATGATCATTCTGAATAAAACTGGAATATAATTGATGAGTTTTTATATTTCTATTTTTTATGGGGGTACGAACTTATGCCTCAAACTGAAACGGAAGTTATGCCCCAATTTTTTTTTGACATTACTTATTTGCCCTGTGACATAAATTGATTTTTGGGATATAATTTCATATTTTTTTGGGCATATTTCATAAATAACCGAGATATTAAATCCCTAAATTTTTAATTTCAATGTTATCAATGCGGGGGGCCTTGCCCCTCACACCCCCCGCTTATTGGAAAAACAACCCTTGCTTCGCCTTAGAACCAATTTTTATATATCTCATCAATTCTCTCAAACGATAAAGCATTATAATATAAATGAATAGAACTTGTCATATACAGTCAAATTGACTGGTTTTGGTATAAATAGGTATGTAAATTTGTTGGTATATCTAGTGTTAAAGACATCACCGAAATTCTTCGAACGTCCCATTTAAACGACGAAGAACGAAAAAAGCTTCTCCAAATATGCCACGGATACGACGATATTGTAGTGTATTCCCAGTTCCAAACCCGGTGCTAGCCAATACACAACTATGTCCCAAACGAGATTTTGTGACAGCATACTCAAACTTTTGTAATGTCCTACAAAATTTCAGTAAGCTCTTTAATAATCACATTCTCGAACCCGCGTACCGTGAGAAACTTTTAGTAGAGCATTGGGCCCAGAGTAAGCAAATGTGCAATTAGGCCATTGCAAGCAAGCAATATTCCGTGGGAACGATTGGTTTTGGTAAGTAAATTTAAAACTAGAGTAAGAATTTTATAGAATAAGCAAATTGAATGTACAGTAATTTTTGTAAATAAAAGGAAGGAACGAGTCTAGCACAAAACAGAATCGTTCCATAGCCAGACGAAGTTGCCTGTTTTAATTAGCAACCCTTGCCTTCATATCGGCAAAGTGTTTGGAAGGAACATTCAAGCAAAGTCTGCCTTGGAAAGTTCGGCAGATTAAAAGTTGCCTTAAATTTCGGCAACTACGTTTAATAGAAATATCGGCCGCCTGTTCTTTTGAACTGCGCCAAACATGTGGCAATCTACGGAATGCCGGTAGGTCCTTCTAGCGTAAATATTGTCATCCTATCTGAGTATAACTTCGTTCTAGTGAGAAGAAGTTTATATCTTTAGAGGAGTATAGGAGAAGACGCTCTTCACTTGGCCAGCACGATGAGACAACAGTAATCTCATTGCATACTCTACATTCATTATCCGATCCAGATTCATTACATGGCAATCCTGCCATCTCATTACAATCATTAGTATCATTACATGGCGATCCTGCGACCCACGATCCTGCGACCCGCGATTCTGCACGTTCCGAGCCCACTAGACGACATAGAAGAAGGCGAGATAAATGAAATTGGTACAGACGAGGAGTTCAATCGAGCATTCGAAAGATGCTCGATACAAGGCGCGAAATACTGCGGATCAAAGCAGCATAAACACGAGGAGTACATGCCTATGCCAATATCCCAGGCACCTAAGTACGATCCAACACCACAGCCCGGACCACGACCCAGGAATATTGAGGAATTTACAAGGAAGCCGAGAGCAGAAACACCGAAAATTAACAAGTTGAAGCGACGACGACGAGGAGGCAAAGCCTACAATCAAAGGCGCGATAAGGCGATTCTACATCGATTAATTCACATCTCGACAGGAGAATGTAAAATTAAATTCACCAATAGGTTAGATAGTTATAAACACAGATAGTATAAAATAAAATTCAATATAAAAAAAAATAAGGGGTAAACATTATATAATTATATAGAAATAATAGAAGTAAATCGTGGATAAAAATGGGCAATAATTGTAGCACAAACTCAAATATATTCATTGAATATAAACAAACAATAAGTACTACGGTCATCTTTTTAGTCATATTGACATTCTTATACGTATATAACAACAGACAAAAACGGTATGCTAGAAAAATAGTAGATAGGAACATTGTCTTAGGCAGGAATAATGTTTAGAAAATTAAACACAAAAATCTTCTCAGATGCCTACAAACAGATTGAAAGAGTTATTAGTCGAACTACAAACGACCTTATCGAATCTAAAGAAAACAAAGACCTACACGGTAAGAACACTCAAAGAAAAATTAGAATCCGCAATAGAAGTTGAAAATGAATTTCTAGATCTTTTCAGCAAACTCAAAGAAGGCACAGAAATAGAACTCAAATCATCAATCTCAAACATTAGTAAGGCACTAATTTCAGGTCTAATCCAACGGCTGAACGCCGAAAATATTTTTGTAAAAATAGATGAGGATATTACCTACACTACAATGGCGGAATTTAACATTGAAACAGCTATTAAAACCATACCAAGTTTTGACGGTAAATTCTCTGAGCTCGAGACATTTTTAATAGTAGTAAAACTCATTGGCAAAAAATTAACTCAAGAAGGAAAAACCGAATTGCTAGATTTCATCTTACATGTGAAACTTAGCCCTAATGTAAGAACATCATTAAACACATCAAATGTAACAGATTTAGAAAATTTCGAAAACGAACTAAGATTAAAATATAAAAACCCAAAAACAGTCCCTCAAATCCACACACAATTATCAACCATTACACAAAAACGGTTACCTATTTCCACATATAAAGACAAAATACTAAATTTGGTTAATGAGCTAAACCAACTACAAATAAATGAACTAGGTCCAAACCCAATCCAGGCTGCAAAACAAGCCATACAAAGCGTAAACGACACATACGCATTAACTGTGTTCAAAAACGGTCTGAACGACCAGATAAGGGAGACCATATTCGCTGCGAGACCTAAAAATCTGAGTGAAGCAATCTCTCTAGCCATAGAAGTAGAAAGCACGGAAACTCAACAAAATAATATACTCTACATTAATAGAAATAACAGAAATTTCAACAACAGATACCCAAACAATAATAATAATAGAACTAGATATGCTACTCAAAACTTTCAACGACGACCACGCGATAGTATTCAGAATAATAATAATTTTTTTAGTCGAAATTTTAATAATGGTAGACCACCCAATAACCGAAATTTCAACAGCAGAAATTTCAACGGTGCTAGAAACTCGCACACAGGTAGAAATTTCAACAATAATAGAAATGGAAACAATAAAAACAACAATAGTAGAAATTTCTACAATAATAGAGATAGTAATAGGAGAATCCGTATAATATCAGATCAGGGAAACTTGACAACCGCCCGAGAGGAACTAGGCAACCTCCCGGACGAAGAATAGAGAACTTGGCCAAAAATATTGTAAAACCTAAATCTAATATAACTAACAGGATATTTAGAATAACGGGGATTAGCACTAATTATGTAAAAATATATAACAATAATGAAAAAAGATACATGAAATTACTAGTAGACACAGGTGCAGATATCTCGATACTGAAGAATAATAGTTTATTTTGTAAAAATATCGATCTACAACCCGAAAATAAATGCAAACTTACGGGCATAACAGACAAGACAACAATGTCTCTAGGAACTACCAAGCAACAATTTATCATCGAAAACGAGATGATAACTAACATTTTCCACGTAGTAGATGAGGACTTTCCAATTGAAACTTATGGTATATTAGGAAGAGATATACTCAGTGAATATATGTGCAAAATAGATTTCGAGTCATATACTATTACCTTTTGCATCCTTGACAAAGACATTACAATACCTATGTACACCAGAAAAATCAACATGGCACAAATTGTCATCCCGGCAAGAACTGAAGCCATGATTCCAATAGAAATTAACAGATCTGAGGACAGCGTCATTTTTAACAAGGAAATCCAAAACGGAGTATTCTTAGGGAACTGCATTATCCCAGCAAGAGGTGTATGCCACGTTAAAGTGTTAAACACTAGTGAACACAATATAACATTCAAAAACTTCGAGTTAGAACTAGAACCTTTGAAAAACTATCACATTTTGAAAACTAAACAAACATTCGACAACAAACGTTTGAACCGATTACTGGATGTCATAAACACAAATAGCTTAGATGAACAAGCAAACACGAGCTTGCTAGATATTATTAAACAATATCAAGATTTTTCACCTTAAAGGGGAACAACTAAGTAAGAATAACTTTTACAAGCAAAGGCTCAATACCACTGACGATGCACCAGTATACATAAAAAATTATCGGCTACCTCACACTCAGAACGAGGAAATACAAAAACAAGTCCAAGAATTGGAGGATAACGACAATGTTTAACCTTCAATAAGCCCATACAACTCACCATTGCTAGTTGTACCAAAGAAAAGTTCTGACGATACAAAGAAATGGAGACTTGTTGTTGACTTCAGAAAGTTGAACGACAAGATAGTCAATGACAAATTCCCATTGACAAGGTTGGAAGATGTGCTCGACAAACTAGGTAGAGCAAAATACTTCTCCACCTTAGATATGACGAGTTCTTTCCACCAAATTGAACTAGAGAAAGACTCCAGACCTTTGACAGCATTTTCCACTAGCAACGGACACTATCAGTTTAAAAGGCTACCCTTTGGACTCAAAATATCTTCAAACAGTTTTCAAAGAATGCTTACCATTGCACTAAGGTATGGTCTTTGGATGCAGCATCAAACACCATAACGAGAATTTATCTAAAGTGTTACAAAGACTACGCAGATATAACCTCAAACTGAATGCGAATAAATGCAAATTTTTAAAATCGGAAGTAGTCTATTTAGGACACCTTATTACAGCAGACGGTATACGAACAGACCCTGCTAAACACGAAGTAATAAAGAATTATCCCATTCCTAAAAACACGGATGACGTCAGGAGATTCGTAGCTTTTTGTAACTACTACCGACGCTTCATCCCAAATTTTGCAGAAACGGCAAAGAGTTTGAACTCTTTATTGAAGAAAAAATCACCGTTTATTTGGGAGGAAGAACAGCAAAAAGCATACGATCTACTAAAACAAAAATTGATGTCACCACCGATACTACAGTATCCAGATTTTGAAAAACCTTTCATTTTGACCACTGACGCATCAAATTTTGCACTAGGTGCGATTCTGTCACAAGGAGAGGTCGGTTCTGATTTACCAATCTCATACGCGAGTAAATCATTGAACAAACATGAACTGAACAAACCAATTATTGAAAAGAAACTTTTGGCGATACACTGGGGAATAAACTTTTTCAGACCATATTTGTATGGACGAAAGTTTACAGTGGTATCAGACCATAGACCTTTAGTATCGTTGTTCACACACAAAAACCCATCCTCGAAGTTGACACGAATACGTTTAGATTTATCGGACTATGATTTTGAAATTGTGTATAAAAAGGGTAATATCAACACAAATGCCGATGCATTATCAAGGATACAAATAGACTCAGAAATACTAAAATCAATGATACCCCCAACCAATGACGAAAGTATCAGCAAGAAACTTATGGCGATAACAAGAAGCAAGGCGACTAAACAAAAGAAACAAACAAATATAGAAATCGATAACGAAAGCGACAAACGAAAACGGGAGATTGATCACCTCTATGCGTTCGATTGTACTTCACTATCCGATATAACAGGGGCATTAAAACTAAAATTTTATATGTTGCGCAACGATAAAGAAAGTATAATAATCTCAAAGGAGAAAGATAATTTAATGGTCCACTTTAGCGATAAAGCTCACGAGAAATACGTTTCCGCCAGCGACAAGCAAAGTGTGAAATCTCGCAATAACTGTAACGATAATTCAAACACGAAACTAGTTTCTGTAGTGAAGAAGTTACTGAATTATTCGCGGAATCATAATATAAACGAGCTAGCTCTATCTATGGAAGATATAATATTCAGGTACGTACCCAAAGAAGAATTTAAGAAATCATTCAATACGTTGCAACGAAAAATGGATATCCAGTTAAAAATTATGATATATAAACCCCCCAAAAGAATTAATGACATCGCTAAACAAAATGAACTTATAAAAGAATTCCACGAATCGCCACACGGAGGACATACAGGAATCCGTAAAACACTTTTAAAATTGAAACAAAGATACTGTTGGAGGGACATGAATAGAATGATAAAACACTACATTAACCAATGTGAAAAATGCAAATATAACAAAATCACAAGGCACTCAAAGGAAAGAATGATAAAAGCCGATACACCCTCTACTAGTTTTGAAATAGTAAGCGCTGACATCGTAGGTCCATTAAGACTTTCAAACAATTTTCGATATATATTAACTATACAATGCGAATTAACGAAATATATCACGGCTATACCCTTAGAAAGTAAGGAAGCTAAGACAGTAGCAAAGGCCTTAGTGAACAATTTTATACTACAATACGGTCATTTCAAAATTTTAAAAACCGATTTAGGGACAGAATTTACTAATAATCTCCTAAAGAACATTTGCGAACTGTTACATATAAAACAAATCTTTTCAACTCCTTATCACCACGAGACGTTAGGTGTTGTAGAAAGAAACCACCGTGTCCTCAATGAATATCTGTTAGCATTCGTTGATGACAATAACTGGGACGAATGGATACCATATTATACATTCTCGTATAATACAACCCCACACGTGGACACTAACTACACACCATACGAACTAGTTTTTGGAAAACTTTCTTATTTGCCAAACGACACTTTAGAAAACACAGATAGAATCTATGATATTGAAAATTACGCGAATGAGTTGAAGCTAAGATTAAAAATATCGGCATCAAAAGCCAGAGAATTAATAGAGAAAACAAAATTAGCTAGGAGCAATAAAACAGCATATACAAAACCTCTTCATTTAAACATTGGTGATCTAGTACTGATAACAGTAGAAAACAGAAAGAAAAACCAGAAACCATATAAAGGTCCATATAAAGTAATAAACACAAACAATGTAAATACACTACTAGAGATAAAAGACAAATGTAAATGGATACATAATAATAGACTTAAATTATATAAAACATTCACTCAATCATTGTAAAATTATTGTACACTCTATACTTAATACAAAATTATATCTCATCATCAGATAAGCATAGTTGTAAAACAAAATACCACAACCAATCAGTCGTATTTGCAAACAAATACTCTTCTAAAGGAAAGGGGTGTAGTGTATTCCCAGTTCCAAACCCGGTGCTAGCCAATACACAACTATGTCCCAAACGAGCTTTTGTGACAGCATACTCAAACTTTTGTAATGTCCTACAAAATTTCAGTAAGCTCTTTAATAATCACATTCTCGAACCCGCGTACCGTGAGAAACTTTTAGTAGAGCATTGGGCCCAGAGTAAGCAAATGTGCAATTAGGCCATTGCAAGCAAGCAATATTCCGTGGGAACGATTGGTTATGGTAAGTAGATTTAAAACTAGAGTAAGAATTTTATAGAATAAGCAAATTGAATGTACAGTAATTTTTGTAAATAAAAGGAAGGAACGAGTCTAGCACAAAACAGAATCGTTCCATAGCCAGACGAAGTTGCCTGTTTTAATTAGCAACCCTTGCCTTCATATCGGCAAAGTGTTTGGAAGGAACATTGAAGCAAAGTCTGCCTTGGAAAGTTCGGCAGATTAAAAGTTGCCTTAAATTTCGGCAACTACGTTTAATAGAAATATCGGCCGCCTGTTCTTTTGAACTGTACCGTGAGAAACTTTTAGTAGAGCATTGGGCCCAGAGTAAGCAAATGTGCAATTAGGCCATTGCAAGCAAGCAATATTCCGTGGGAACGATTGGTTATGGTAAGTAGATTTAAAACTAGAGTAAGAATTTTATAGAATAAGCAAATTGAATGTACAGTAATTTTTGTAAATAAAAGGAAGGAACGAGTCTAGCACAAAACAGAATCGTTCCATAGCCAGACGAAGTTGCTTGTTTTAATTAGCAACCCTTGCCTTCATATCGGCAAAGTGTTTGGAAGGAACATTCAAGCAAAGTCTGCCTTGGAAAGTTCGGCAGATTAAAAGTTGCCTTAAATTTCGGCAACTACGTTTAATAGAAATATCGGCCGCCTGTTCTTTTGAACTGCGCCAAACATGTGGCAATCTACGGAATGCTGGTAGGTCCTTCTAGCGTAAATATTGTCATCCTATCTGAGTATAACTTCTTTCTAGTGAGAAGAAGTTTATATCTTTAGAGGAGTATAGGAGAAGACGCTCTTCACTTGGCCAGCACGATGAGACAACAGTAATCTCATCGCATACTCTACATTCATTATCCGATCCAGATTCATTACATGGCGATCCTGCCATCTCATTACAATCATTAGTATCATTGCAATATGTTCTTCCGAGAAGGGCAAAACCTTAGTTTTACAAATCAAAATCTTATCGATTCCCTATCGTTCATAAGGATGAAGTTCGTAGGCAAATAGCTGACCTGCTCAACCAAGGTATAATCCGCCCAAGCTACTCACCATGGAGCTCCCCAGTGTGGATAGTTCCAAAGAAGTTGGATGCCAGCGGAAAACGGAAATGGAGATTAGTTATCGACTATCAAAAACGAGATAGATAGAATCACGTAAATGTTAATACGCGTCGATTGACACGTTGCTCAAAAAAATCGTACGTTTGGTTCGCGAGATATAACGCATGACATAAATGACCTTCAAACGGGCAAAACAGGAAACCCCCCCGACCGAAGTTTTCCAAAAACTAATCAGCTCTTAAGATTGCAAAGACGCTTCGATTGACACCTCAACGAACTCGATACGACTTCGTTTACGTGAGTTATGCTCGTAGAAAAAAGTGTCGACGAACGTACATACGTACGTAAGTACGTACATACACACACACACATACATCTCCCTTTCTAAAAACACTTTATATATACTCTATAGACCTCAAAACGTAAAGAAATTTCAATTTCGATTTTCAAGGCGATTACAAGAACTTCCCATATACTGGGAAGTTAATAATCCGTTGTGTAGAGATTCTATAAGATGTTACTGACTCTGACGAGCAAGACACTCTTATAAATGATTATCACGCAAAGAATAATCACCGAGGATTACCGAGGATTACCGATACCCTTTCACATCTAAAAGAAGCTATTACTTCCCTTTTCTCAAAAACAAAATAACGCAAGTTATTGAAAATTGCGATACATGCCAACATATGAAGTACGATAGAAATCCTCAGAAGCCTCAGTATCAAATTCCAGAAACTCCTGAGAAACCGCTTGATACACTTCATGTCGATATTTACACAGTAAATAAAAGATATATTCTTACAATATTTGATAAATTTTCGAAATTTGCCGCAGCCTATACGATGAACAATCGCAATAGTATTTCAATAATCAAATCGCTCAAGCATTACATTAGCCTGCACGGCATACCCAAATCCGTTTGCACGCTAGTTTCAGATCAAGGAACTGAGTTTACTTCAACACTATTTAAGGATTTCTGTAGGCAATTCGATATCATGCACTGCATTACATCCTATCAGCAGACAAGTAGTAACGGACCCGTAGAAAGACTACATTCCACATTGACTGAAATATACAGAATCATACATGACAAACAACGCGACAAAGATCATGAAGACATACTAAACGAAACAATGATCACTTACAACAACGCCATTCACTCTTCCACAAACTATACCCCCTACGAAGTTTTCTATGGTAAAACATACAAATTTAACAATAATTTGCAACAAAGTAACGTACATGAATATTTAGAAAAATTAAAGGAATTTCAGACAAAGTTATTTCCACACATAAAATCACATTTAGAGAAACAAGTAATGAAAAGAACAGAAAAACTTAACCTTAACCGAGAGGATTCTGAATTTAATAAGGAAGGATCACTAATATTCAGAAGGGAGTGAAGAAGAAATAAAAAAAAAAGAAATTTACAAAACATAAAGTTAAGAAAAACAATTTTATCACAGTTATAACAGATAAAGATCAGAAACTACATAAATCTAAAATCAAAAGAAAATGTAAATTTCAAGCTAATCCGGTTCGTACAAGGACAGAAGATGGGCATACAAGACCTGACCAACAGACAAGGACTTCTACCGATGAGACTTGGCGACGCTAAATTAATTGAATCTTACAACAATCTACTTCATATTTTACAGCTAGAAAAATACCGACGAAACATTGAACAAATAAATGAGACACTCACAACCTTAAAGAAATATACGGACATAAAAGATTCCTTGGACATAAGTAGGACGAAATTGCAGGAGGCTGATAATAAGTTAATCTCTCTGATGCCAAGGAAGAGAACGAAACGTGGTCTTATCAACGGTTTCGCAACAGTTATTAAAAGTATAACAAGCAACCTAAACGTTAACGATGCGATCGAAATCAATAAAAAAAAACCAGCAAAATCTTACAAAACGAAAACAATCTAAACTTAGAAGTAAATCAACAATCCAGAACTAATAAGCACATGATCGAAAGATTTGAAAATATAACCAATCACATTAATGCCAAAAATAAGAGCATAACAAAATCTATAAAACATATCTAGGAAAACTTTCAAAATTAGATTAGGAACGATGGCACATTTGTAAAATATTTCCAATTTTTGGCCCAGATAAATTATAATATCGATCTGCTGAACGAACATCTCTATAGTGTAGCAGAATCTGCGATGCTTGCGAGACTTAACGTAATTTCTAAACTAATCCACAGTCCAAACGAACTGACAGAAATATACGCTATCTAATGAGCATATTTATGAACTTTTGGACCTACAAGCCTATACGAATGGGTCCAAAATCATTTTTAATATGCGAATTCCCATTTATTCAAAAGATTATTATTCCTTTTTCCACTTAATCCCACTACCCATCAATAAAACAAAGACTATCCTAACCAAACCCTACCTGTTGATGAACCCCGAAAACATATACAACTTCGACGAAAAATGCCGCAATATAGAGAAAATCTTCTACTGCCCTCAACCAAAAAAATTGGCGAAAACCGCCGATTCCACCTGCATCTCATTTATGTCGAACCAACCAGAATACTGTGAACTATACGACCGAGAATACAACATGGAGATCTTTCAACCCGAGCCTAACCACCAACTGTTGATAAACATCCCAGAATCTACAATGCTCACAACTTGCGGTCCAAAGAAAATCAAGGTCAAAGGAAGCATATTGATCCACTCCATCGATTGTGACATATCAATCAACGATGTCACATATAGTAGCAGCAGCTCTACTCACTGTGACGAAATTAACATCTGCCCTATAATCTTTTCCGAAATTAACATCCCCGATTAGAAGAGTATCCACGTCGAATTCAAAAAACTAAGTCAGTATCAGTTCGTCAGATGCACCTCCGAGATCCATACTTTACCAACCCAACCAAGGATACTTGACTTAACGACGAGCAGTATACTTACCATCGTAGTCTGCCGTTCAGTAATCCTGTCATCGAAACTGTACCAGAAGCTGAGGACATCGAGAATATCCCATATTAGCCGAACTATCGTAGCTCCTGGCAGCGAAACCCCGAAAATAGAGTTCACCTGGCCGTCGCTTCCAACCAAGGGGGAGGAGTTACGGCTACACCATAGCCGTCCACCATACACTTATGTGTACTATGTCTTATGTCTTATGGTCACGTTATCGTAGACTAAACAAATTCCAATTTTGTCCAAAATTAAATGATGAGTGATTCAAGTGCAATAGTTACGGCTACACCATAGCCGTCCACCATAACGTAGACTAAACATAATCCAATTTTCTCCGAATTCAAGTGATTCAAGTGCAATTGCATTTGCACTCACACGTTTCGGCGTGAGAATCTTTTTAAAAATATAAATACACAATTAGGAGTAATATAGGCGAGTTCAATTTTGTAAGCGCAAGCGGAAGCACCGGTTGGAAATTCAATAAATAATTTTGAATTTTAAAGAAAAAATCGTGTTTTATTGTAGTTTTTCTGGAGGATAACGTAGATCCTTTAATTCGCGCGTGCCAATGTTTACATTTTCGTCAGTGCGCGTGGCGGCACGTTGAAATGGCAAGTCACAATAAATTTTGGAAAAAGAAAAATCAAAGGGCAATCAAAACAAAGCATGCTTGTTTTTCACGCGATCAGACGCATTCGCTACTGTAAGCATTTGCTAATGTTCATTCGCAACGATTCATATTGAAATTTTACTTTTACGTTCACAAGTTTTATTTATTATTTATCAGTTTTATACAAAAACATTACTTTAATATATCGGGTAGAAAATATTTCAGTGGTTGTGAGAAACAAAGAGCGAAAAAATAGGAGAGAAATCTATTGGTAAACTACCAACTGTAACGAAATACTTTAGCACAGCTTCAGCTACATCTTCTGCAGAGCAGAATCAGCATGGTATGTAAGCAATTTTAAATGTAATACTTTGAACTTATCAATATATTTTCACGTCATATTTATATGCATTAATACTCCAAGTATAATCATAATGTAAGAAATTACATTGTACTTCGGTCACGGGCCAGCGGCCATACGGATATGACGTCGTACACGATGCATCAGATACGACGATCGCACGGGTCACTTTTTAAAGTAGTGCCACTTTTCTAACTCGATCATCAGTTGTTGTATCGCTAACATAGGATAAAGACCGAAATAAAGTTTTAACTGCAAAAACCACAAATTGTTTTTTTTAAAAATCAAACCGGGAATGAATACATAATTCGCGCGTCCTCTTTGCATCAACACACTAGCCACCAAGCATATATGTGTGTGTGAGGGCTGCTGCGACATTCGTTGCAGTGCGGAGAGGCCGCGAGCGGCCGTAAAATCACGTTATTTGTGCTGATAAACGCATCTGCGCTAAAATTATCCAAATCCATCGCACTTTAATCATCAAACCTGCCCTAATGTGCTCATTCATCAATACCAATGGTGGTCTGACCGATTGCACTTAGGAATCTGAACCCAGACAAAATGTGCTACAAGCACAAGAATCACCATGGCACGAGGCACCCCAATTAACGTAGATCATCAAAATTGTAGTATTATCTATATATATATATATATATATATATATATATATATATATATATATATCTATATATATATATGTATGTGTTTATATATATATATGTATGTACATATATATATGTATATGTATATATATATATATATATATACATATATATAAAGAAGTGTACATTTTGATTGTCACTCCATAACTCGAGAACGGCTCAACCGATTGCCATAAATTTTTTAGGAAAGGTGCAAGGTGGAGTGATAATGGTTAGTTGATTTTGAAATCCAAAATCGGTCAAGCTATTCTCGAGTTATGATTTTTTCCCAGAAAAAATTCATTATTTGGAAGAAAAGTTTAAATTTCGGTCCGACCAAACGAAAAAAATCGATCCAACCTAATACACAAACTCATACATACACACATTCATTTGGCAGTGAATGTGATATGGCGGTTTTCGGAGTAGCTGGTGACAATGGCAACGATGAAATCGCTGAATATCAAATGGGACGCTACATTAGCACTAATGAAGCTCTTTGGAGAATTTATTCATTTCCAATGAATGAGCGATATCCTGCTGTTGTTCATTTGGCTGTACATCTTGAAAATGGCCAGCGTGTGTATTTTACCGACGCAAATGTACAGCAGAGAGCATCCTCTCAATTGTGCGAAAGCGATGAATTTATCAGAACGTTGCTGTATTCAGATGTTATGCATTTTTTCACTTCGATTGCAAAGAAATGGCAACGACGTAAACAAGGAACACCTGTTTATGACCATCCGGGTGTTTTTTCTGCAGATACCATGTTTTTTTCTGCAGATACACAGTTCATCCAAACAATGCAGAATGTTATTATTTGCGGTTGTTGTTAGTAAATGTTGTTGGACCACGTTCGTTTCAACATTTGCAAAGAGTAATTGGTCATTTGTGTGTGACGTATCGTGAAGCATGCGAGCAATTAGGTTTGCTTGAAAATGATGCGCATTGGGATTTAACACTTCACGATGCATCGATTGCTTCTTCTCCACATCAACTACGTATGTTATATGCCATAATCATATCAACATGTTTTCCATCAAATCCACTTGAATTGTGGAATAAATACAAAGATTTTATAGCAAAAGACTATTTGATTCAAATGCGTCATCACACAAGAAGCGCTGATTTCATTGGAAATGCATAATGAGGCATTGATAGCGATTGAAGATAGGTACCTTACGATTGCAAATAAAGCATTAGGGCAATTAGGTTTGTCACCACCCAATCGTCCAATCCATGATTTATTTGATCGAGAATTGCAGCGTGAACAACAGTTTTATCCCTATGAATTGCAAAAATTTGTGAATTTGAATGTTGCCAAATTAAATGGACATCAAAAACATGTCTATGATACCATCATACAAACTGCACAAAATGAAGTCGATGGATTATATTTTTTGGACGCGCCTGGTGGTACGGGAAAAACATTTGTGATATCACTGATTTTGGCAGCCATTCGATCGCAACGAAAAATTTCATTGCCTCTTGCTTCGTCGGGAATCGCTGCTGCTCTATTGGATGGTGGACGAACAGCGCACTCTACATTAAAATTGGCGTTGAATGTGCAGGTGTGCTTATATTTATTGATTGATCACTTTAAAATTTAATCGATATTAATTAACATGTAATTATTCTCAAATTAACAGGTGATTGAACATCCCATGTGCAATATTTCAAGAAATTCTGCGATGGCAAAAGTTTTGCAACAAGCAGGAATTATTCTATTGGATGAATGTACAATGATGCATAAAAATCGCTGGAAGCATGACACCGTACAATGCAAGATCTACGTCAGAATCAAGAAATTTTTGGTGGTGCATTGATATTATTGTCAGGCGATTTTCGTCAAATATTGCCTGTGGTTCCACGATCAACACCGGCGTATGAGATCAACGCAACGTCTTCTTTTCTGTGGCGACATGTGCAAAAGTTGACATCGACCGTTGACATCGCGCGTTCAATTGCACAACGACCAATATGCATATCGGTTCTCGAAGCAATTGTTAGATATTGGAGATGGAAAAGTTCGAGTCGATAATACAAATGGATTGATTACATTGCCAACCAATTTTTGTACCATTCTCCAATCAACAGAAGAGTTGATTGGAAGTGTGTTTCCAAATATAGTTCAAAATTTCAGGAATCACAATTGGTTGAGAGAACGCACAATACTGGCACCAAAAAATGTACACGTCAATGCAATCAATTACCAGATTCAAGAAAAATTGCCAGATGCAGTGGCATCATATAAATCTGTTGATAGCGCAATGAATGCAGATGATGCAGTGAATTATCCAATTGAATTTTTGAATTCACTGGAACCACCTGGTATGCCACCACATTGTTTGAATTTAAAGGTTGGCTCATCAATTATTTTACTGTGGAATTTAAATGCACCAAAACTGTGCAATGGCACAAGATTGCCAGTAAAAAAATTGATGCCGAATTCGATTGAAGCCACAATATTGACCGGAACAGCGAAAGATGAAATTGTGCTCATACCACGTATTCCACTGATTCCAACAGACATGTCGTTTGAACTTAAGCGTTTGCAATTCCCATGTCCATCAATAAGGCGCAAGAACAAACACTTCAAATATGCGGATTAAATTTGGAGGAGCCGGCTTTTCACATGAACAGCTATACGTGGCCTGCTCAAGAGTTGGAACTCCAAATTGTTTGTTTGTGCTCGCTTCAAATGGGCAAACGAAAAATATTGTATATCCAAATGTTTTGGATTGATATTAATAATTTTGAAATACAATGCATTCATTTCATTAAAAAAAATCTAGAATATTTCACTTCTTTTTTTGGTTGATTGCAACGAAGCGCATCGGGTTCTGCTAGTTATTGTATAAATATCGACATATTGTACCTGAATAAATCAGTCTTTTCATCCACCTTAGTGAGTCAATTAGTTTGTTTCAATTTCTCATTAATAACGCCAGAACATTTGGTCCGTCGAGCTGGATATGAACAAGCGACCTATGCGTTTCATTTCTTTCATTACGCAATGGTGTACCAGGTTGATATCGTCCAGAAGGTGAATTTTGACGCAGTGCAGCGACTAATCAACAACTTCCGAAAAGACAGTGCAAATCGTCACAGCGTCGAATATTTCGAAGTGAGACTCGACAAGCTACAACAGGCTTGGCAAAAGTGCGAGGAACAACACTTGAAAACTCACAACTACTGCAAAACCACGGACAAGCTGAAGGCCTACGAATCGGACTACGAAGATCAGGAGAATATGGTAATGGAGTACATGGCCCTATTCAAGTCCAAACTTCGAGAGCTTCAACCATCTGGTAGCATTCAAGAACGCCAGAGTTCTAATCCCATCAAGCTGGAGAGGATCAAAATATCCCAGTTTAACGGGAATTATGGAAACTGGTTTTCATTTCGAGACCTTTACCAGACCATGGTTCACAATAACCAAGAGCTAACCAACATCCAAAAGATGCAGTATCTACGCAACTCAGTCAGTGGCGAGGCAAAAGCGCTTATCCAACATTAAAGCATTTCGGATGCTAACTACGAAGCAGCTTGGGGTCTGTTATGCGAACGATTCAACAACCATCGTGCCATCGCCCAAGAGACAATGCAGCACTTTTGGAACATACCCAAAACTGGAGTCAACGATCACCATGGGCTCAGGCATTTATTGGATGTCACAAACCAAGCTGTGACGAGCATCAAGTCATTACAGATTGAAGCATTCAACTTGATGTCAGCCTATTTTTTAAATTCAAAATTAGACGACGACACGAGACGAGACTGGCAACGGTCAATCAGTTCAAACACTGATGTTCCAACACTAGAGCAATTCTTGCTATTCGTCAAGCAACGATTTGCTATGCTGGAAGCCCTCGCCAGCCCACAAACAATCAAAAAGGTCGATGAACGACCGATAGTGTCCACAAACACAGCTCAGGTTACAAAATTAGCCTGTGTCATGTGTAAGGCGCCACATGCTCTCTTCTGTTGCGAAAAGTTCAGAAGATTGCAGGTACAAGACAAACGGAATTTTGTCAGCACAAACGGAGTGTATTTCAATTGCCTAAGCAGTCACCATATGGTGGAGCATTGCACTTCGAAACGCAGGTGCAAAGTATGTGACACGCGCCATAATACCTTATTGCACGGAGAATCAACAAAAATACAAACTAATTTAACAGAGGGTAACGCAACCCGACACACTTTTATCGCAACAGCAATAATGAAGGTGAAAGATGTGGATGGCGAATTAGCACCAATGCGAGCACTATTTGATTCAGGTTCGCAAAGATCCTTCATCACGGAAGCAGCCGTGCAGTTGCTGGTAATCAAGCGAAAACCAGCAAGGCTAGTCGTCAAAGGAATAGGTGCAACTGGAAATACCAGCACTCGAGGGATAGCAACAATATCCGCCGTCGTGAACACCCCAAAGAGAGGAAAAGAGGTCGTCAGCTTTGATGCCTATATCTTGAAGACTATAACATCTCAGTTGCCAGCTTTTCCATGTGAAGTCAAACTTCCGACTCACCTAAGAGAAAGTGATATGGCTGATAAAGAATTCGGCACACCCAGTCAAATCGAAATTCTAGTTTGTGCTAACATATATGGTGACTTTGTTCTAAATGGATTCAGGCCAGGGCAACGATGTGTCCAGCAAACTAAGCTTGGATGGATACTACTAGGCAGCACACAATTAATCATTAGCAAGGCATCTATTGTGTCCAATATTATGTGTGAAGATATGCACACATTAATGCGAAACTTCTGGGAATTAGAAGAAACTCCGAAAACAAAGTCAACATCAATCGAAGGTCAGCTAGTTGAAGACCATTATAAGACGACAACAAGGAGAAGCCCGGATGGATGATACTCTGTCACTCTACCTTTTAAACAAGTTTTCAGTCCCGTAAAAGAGCTTCAAAGGTCGGAAGCAATTGCCTTCATACGATGGCGACAGCTGGAACAGAAAATGAGGAGTAATCCCGAATAACACAAGGAATACTCGACATTCATTAGAGAGTATATTGATCTTGGCCACATGGAGGTAATATCATCACACATGGTTAAGTCTTCGAAAGCGTACTACCTGCCACACGACGCAGTTATTAAGGAAAGTAGTACAACAACTAAACAACGTGTCGTATTCAATGCATCGCAAGCGACACCGAAAGGGAAATCTTTAAATGATGGTCTTTTAGCAGGGCCAGCAATCCAAGTGTCACACATATTGATGCGGTGGAGACGACAGAAGTTTGTAATAGCCGCTGATATTGAGAAGATGTACCGCCAAATCTGGATAAACAATACCCAACGAGATTTTCAGTGAATTTTATGGAGATTCAGTGCATCTGAGCCCATTGAACATTAACGGCTAAATACAGTAGCATATGGAACCGCCAGTGCTCCTTATTTAGCAATACGCACCTTACGACAATTAGCAACAGATGATGGACACATATTTCCAGGAGCAGCAAAGGTACTTTTAAGGGATTTTTATGTGGATGATGTTTTAACAGGGGCAGATATTTTATTGGAACTCCGAAAAATTCAGAAGGATCTGCAAAGGTTACTACAACGTGGAGGATTTCACCTCCGAAAATGGATTGCGAATAGTCAGGAACTTCTCGATAAAATTCCAACGGAAGACCGAGGAACACAGATTCCATTTGATCTTCTCACCACAAACAATGTCAACACGTTGGGCTTACAATTGGATCCAGTGAACGACGAATTTACTTTCTGCTTTGACGACCATAGACAAGGCATAGCTCTCACAAAGCGAAGCGTGCTCTCGGAAGTTGCAAAATTGTTCGACCCATTGGAGTGGCTTCAGCTTTCCACTATTATTGGTAAGCTGACAATGAGAAAGTTGTGGCTATCTAGCTATGATTGGGACACGCCACTGAGCCCCGAATTTGTCGAAGATTGGTTAGCTGTACGCAACGGGTTATCTGCACTGCGTTCGCTACGAATCCCTCGATGGATTCGCACGTCTACGGAAAAGAGGATCGAACTGCATGGGTTTTGTGATGCACCATTATCCGCATATGCAGCAGCAATTTACGTCAAGGTGTGGAATGAAGCCAATGTGTCCGTACATCTTTTAACAGCTAAATCAAAGGTGGCACCAATCAAGACAAACAATTTCAAAACTGGAACTGTGTGGAGCGGTCCTGCCAACTGAACTAATGAGGCAGACTGTCATGGCACACAACTGGGAACACTTTCCTAAGTTCTACTGGACCGATTCGACCATCGTTTTAGCATGGCTTCAGAGTGCTGCGTCGAAATGGAACGTATTCGTCGCTAATCGCTCCAAGTGAAACGCTTTAGTAGCCATACATACGAATACCGCGGTGTATGCTTTTGTTGTTTTTGCTCGTCTTCCTCCGCTCCACTTGATGGTAATGGGACCTGCATAGTCCAACCCGGTTTCCGTAAATGGTTTTTCCAATCTTACTCTAGATGGCGGCAATATACCCATCTTCTGAGTATTTGGCTTTGCAGATAATTTGAAACAGGTTAGACAATCTCGAAGAACCTTTTTTGTCAGGGAATGTCCACTGACTACCCAGTATTGTAGGCTCATAGTTGCCAACGTGAGAAGTACACCACCCTGGAAGACTTGTTTGTGTTTCGTGGATATAATGGATCGCGCAAATTGATCCTTTGGTATTATTGCTGGATGTTTCGAACTTGCTCCGACCGTTGCAATATGAATTCGCCCACCCACTCTGAGGATTTCTTCTGAGTCAATCCACGGAGATAGTGCTCGAATGTTGCTGGCTGCAGGAACTTCTGTTCCTGACTTGAGCGCATGTAACTCTGGTTGAAAAACATGCTCTTGGCACAGTCGAATACACTGGAGTAGAGCTTCTTTCAACTCCATTTGCTTGATGTAACCAGATTGTTTTACTGCGTTTGGCCGAGTATTGTTGATGAAACTGCGACAGAAAACAACGACTCTTATTAGTGTGGTTACGCTTGAAAATTTACAGAGAAGTTCTGGTTCGGGATCTTTGAATGTTGTTGATAATGAGACACGGCGCGGCGTTGGATTCGAGAGTACTTGCAAAGATTGCAACAACGACCGAAATGGTTGAAAACAAACGAAAACGTGAAAACGCGTGAATTAGTGCTGGTGAAAATTGACCATTTTCCATCTTTCTAGTGGCCTCTTGCCAGAATAATCGCCACCCACCCAGGACAGGATGAGATTGTAAGAGTAGTCACGCTTAAAATGAGGGGAAAAGTCTTCAAACGACCAATTACTAAAATGTGATCACTACCTTTCAGTAACATGCAAGGACAACCGGCAACACAGCAGCAAGTCGACCTTCAACCACCAACAGAGGCAGTGGAAGTAAACAAATCACCAGAAAGTAAAGATGCGGCTCCACCTATAGCAAAAAAGCGACGAATAACTGGTAGGTCATCAGTATCATCAATAGCCACTTTGTTCACCATGCTACTCACTTTGAGCATCGGAACGAACGCGCTAGTCAACATTACGCAGCTACCAGGTGGACTCTATACAGAACATGCCGGAATAGCCAACATAATTCGAGGGTCATTACAACTAAAAGTACAGGTTTCATGGAACGACTTGAAAAAAGATCACACCAATCTGAAAACAGTCTACAAAAACGTCTCAGATATGTGCAGCACAGGTCTGAAAGTGTCGAACGAAATTCACTGCAACGACTTAGTGTTGCATTTACTTGAACTGACTCAAGAAAAAGAGAACAAAATGGACACTTTGCACTTCATGAAGAGTCGAGCTAAACGCGGTTTATTTGGTAAAGTGCTTACAGCAGTATTCGGTGTTAACGACGAAGTTATCGAAGATGGGAACACACTGGCAGAAAATCAAAAGGCTTTAAAACAAAAGGTGTTAGAAGAAGGTAACATTATCTTGAGGGCAAGTAAAGTTCTAAACACCATCTCAAGACGAATCAACACACAACTTCAACGATTTTCAAAACAACTTAATCAAGGATTAGAACGGATAAACCAATACCACAGTTGGTTTGTAAAGGTCGATCATAATAAAATTAACCTCCATTTCTTAGAATCTGAGAAAACCATCAACAGAACCCAGGCACTACTTCCACCTCATCTCGAAGTACTACATACTCCAACAGATCAACTGTTCATCACACATGATGACGAGTACTTAAACATCGTGGGACAATTGCCTATTGGCGACAATCGTGAGTACGAGTTAATAAAGGGACTAACTGGGATTCCAATCTACCAGGAAAACAATATATTCGCGGTTCCGTAGATAGAATCTAATATACTTGGTATCAACTATAATTCACAATCATTTTTATTAAATTCATGAAGAGGCTCTATTTCAACAGAACGAACTCAGTCAAGGACACTTTGCAATTCCAATTTCAATGATACTAAACATAAAGAACCATCGAAACTGTGCGATTAGGAAGTTCTATGACGCATTCTCAAAGGAGAATTGCCCCACTCAAACCTTCAGGGCGAAGAAAATTATTTGGAAGCAGAAAGAAAATGGATCATGTTTTCGGAATCTAGTAGATCCGTTTTTTGTTTCGTTTGCAAATGATTTTCACAGAATTTAAATAATTCTTTTGTTAAGGAGGGATTTTCCAATTGGAAAAAAGCCGAAGAAATTATATCTTCGCATGAAGCTAAAAAGGAGCATACAGAATGCATGTTGAAGTGTATCTCATATTTTTCATAAGATTCTCGCATTGACATACGTGCGAAAGCAGCGGTTGAAAATGAAGCTCAATTTTGGAGAAAAGTGTTGAAAAGAGTTTTATCCGTTTTTGCGCGAAAAAGGACTTTCTCATCAAGTAACGGAAATTTCTTGGGTATAATATAGTTGATAGCAGAATATGATCCTTTTTTGCAAGAACACATTCGAGTTCACGCAAATAAAGGTCGTGGAAATGTGTCTTACCTATCTAAAACAATTTATGAAGAACTTAAAGAGGCTGTGGCTAACAAAGTTATGCAGCATATTATAAACGAGATCCAAACTGCTAAATACTGGTGACCAGTTTTAGACTCAACGCCTGATATAACAAATGTGGATCAATTATCAGTAGTTTTTAGATGTGTGCTTCATAACCAAGTCCACGAACGATTTTTTACTTTTCTTCAAATAAAAAGCCACCAAGGTCGATCAATGTCTGACAACGTACTGCACTTGCTAGATGAGCACAACATCAAAATTGAAAACTGTTGAGCACAGTCATACGACAATGCTTGAAATATGTCTGGCAGGTATAACGGACTACAAGCCTGCATTAAAGAAAAAAACGAGTTAGCATTTTATGTTCCTTGCACTGGACACTCATTGAACTTAGTTGGCGAGTGCAGTTTTGATCGCAGCTACCTGTTTTGGAATTTTGCAACAGCTGTACACATTTTTTAGTGCTTCAACGCACAGGTGGGATATTCTAAAAAATGAAGGAGCCAATGTGAAAAGTAACAAGATGGTCTCGAAGATCAGATGCTTGCAAAGCGTTATGCAATAACTTCGAAGGCATTTATAAAGCATTAGAAACATTAGAAAATGATGACGACCAAAAACGAGAGGTGAGACGTGAAGCCTCCGTTTTAAGACAAAATATTATTAAAATAGAAAATTGTTACATGGCTGTTTTGTGGAATTCTATTTTAAATCGATTTGAGTTGACAAGTCAGTATTTACAAAAAGTAGGTGTTGATTTATTAACAGCCAGTCAAATGTTCGATTCATTGGTGGTTTTTGTGATGAACATGCGAGAAAAGTTCCACGAATTTGAAGAAAATGCTAAAAATCTTGATAGTATTGAGAAATCAGATTACTCAGACTAAAACGAAAAAAAAATTATTAAAAAATTAACAGATTGAAGTACGCAACAAAGTACTTTATCTGGGTCTGATAAATTAAGAGTAGAGTCTTTTTATTTAAAAATAGATAAATTGGTGGTGGAATTGAAGAAGAGGAGCGAGGCGTACGCTTATATAATTAGTATTTTTGGTTTTTTACAACGGTTATTATCGATAGAAGAAGAGGAACTACGGATTAAAACGTTAAAATTTACGATGGGGATTTAGATGGAAATTTATGGGATGAATTTAGACAGTTCATTCCTTTACTGAAATATCAACCGGAAAATAAATTCACCAGCTCAGAGTCCTCTAAAATTAATAGAAATATTCTCGATCCATTAAAGGTATTAGATTGGATTGTTAATTTTAATACGCAACAAATTTTTCCAAATGTATTCGTAGCCTTTAGATTGTTATTAACGATTCCGATTGCTAGCTGCGAAACGGAGAGATCGTTTTCTGCCTTAAAACGCGTTAAGAATATGTATAGATCTACAATGACTGGTTATAGATTGTCGTCATTAGCCAGACTGTATTGACAGCGAAATTCTCCGATCACTCAATTTTGATGATGTTATAAGTGAATTCGCTGAATCTAAATCAAGAAAAAAGTATTTTTAATTGTTAATTTGTTTTAATAAAAACTATTTGTTCTATTCATGCAACGTAGAAATTGTTTTACTTCTTTACTTTCGTTCCTCTATTCTACTGATTTACTTAGGATGTTTATCTGCTTTCAATCTTTTTTTCCTACTGGACTACTTGGGTTATGATAGGTTACGTGGGTTACTTAATGTTCTTGAGATGCTGTTGCGTAATCATAGGGCCCCATTTTACTTTTAGCCCCAGGCCCCACGAAGGCTTAATCCGGCACTGCCTTCTTGATAATTAAATTCGAAATGTACACCTCAGTTGTTAAGTCACCTTCTTTGATTAAACACATATTTTACTAAAACTCGTTTATTTTATTAATTGGGTAGCTAAAACCCATATTCCACGCAAGAATGCACCCATGCCGAATAAACACACGGTGTTCACTGTGTAACAGAACAGTTTTGCAGAAGTAAAGATCGTTACTATGAATGTAAACAAAAACATCATACAATGATTCATATAGAGTCACCGAAAAAAATACATTCCAACGCCGTTGCAAAAATAGCAGCACAAAACGTAAAGAAACGTGATGTTGCGGATATAAGAAACCAAAATGTTTTGCTTGCTACTGCCAGATTTTCCGCATTTACAAATGCAGGCAAAAATATTGAATTGAGAGCATTGATTGATCCTTACTCACAAACAACTTTTATCACATCAAAGGACTCAAAAAGATTAGAACTTTCCAATTGGAACCTTACCAGCGATTTCTTTAATTGTCCGAATCCTCTCCTCTTCAACCTTTTTCACCTACAACCCTTGGTGTAAGAAGATTTTCTTTATATTGCAAGATCGTCGTCTGGAGTAGACGGCCTTTAAGCAATATCCTTACTTGTCCATTAGAGTTTGCTAAGGACTTGAGAATAATTAGGTTGCTTAAAGCTTACACTAACTCAGTACGAATAAAATTAGTCCGTATCTTTTCACTTGTCAAGGCGGTAGATCGGTTATAATAAAGTATTTGAAAAATAGCTTAATTGTTTTACTTCAAACGAAAGTTCCACGTAGCAACTTGCAATTTAAATTTTTTTCCGTCTCCGCAACAACAAAACTCAACAGGAAGAGTCGTCCCTGTTAGACTCAAAAAGTGAAAGTTTCCAAGTAGAGAAAATGTCCCGCAACAGAATTTGGAGCAGTTGATAGTATCGAAGGAAACCTAAAATCAAAAGTGTAAATCGACGAAATAAAATGGTGAACCAGAAAGGTCATCAGCAATCATTACCCTTAGAGCTAACCTTCGAGGAACTCATCAAGGAAGCAAGGAGACTACTCATCTATACTGGCCAAAATAGCGAGTATGGATTAAACACCTGCATCGAGAAAGCAAACACTTTACTGGCACTGGTACAACAGGGGAACGAACAAACATACATATTCCGGGTGATTCTATACAAGGTGCAAGGCAACGCAAGGAACACAATTCAAAAAATAGCTAAACTATCATGGAAGAACGTAAAACCAGCGCTCATCTTTACCTATGGCGAGAGCGATAACTACCACAATATAATCAATAAAATACATAGGGTGTGTAGTAGTAATAGGTCTATTGATGACACGTATTATAAATTGAGCAATCTTCTAAACAAGCTAAATAACAAATTCCTGCGAAATCCATAACAAGTTGTAATGGATCTACAGAAATCTACACAATCAATCAGCATTTTACTATAAACTAAACCCACAAATCAATGGTTAACGAGCAGTCGTAGACTATACAAATGGATACTGTACGATCATTTTTGTAATGCTCGTTTTGCATTACACATAATCTACTCATACGAAAGTCCAATTCATGATGTCACTAAAAATAGACACATGAATGAATGTTTATACTAGCCCATCGCGATCGTGCCAGACTAAGCGGCGCTTAGCGTTGGCAGGTGCAATGTACGACATGCTTACACACAAAGTGCATGTACCCTTTGGGAAGAAACTTGAGTAGTCATTACTCATGGACTTTATGAGTGTTGTTTAAATTGGGTCATATGGAAAAAATGCTGATCGATATTTTGATTGGTAGAATGAATTTACTATATTCAATTCTTCCAGTTTTAGAGTAGGGATTATGTATCAAGTAGATTAAAAATATGATAGTAGGGATTATATATTAAGATGTAAAAATTGTATAAAAGGAAATTGTAGAATAAAGAAAAGATAGTCATAGTCTTACTTTTGACTCGTTTAATTATCTATTATTGCCGTAGTTTGGCAAAACGCTCGAGCCGTAACTTGGCTTTAGAAGCGCTACAATTATAGCGTAACCAGTCGCTAAAGAAAAGTAGTAAAAATATAGGCTAGCTTGGATCATGAATCCTGCGCCAGACATGTGGCAATTCACTTGCCGGTAGGTACCCTAGTATAACCCCGTTTCCTCGCTAATGGTGCGCTTTACCTATACAGCGCTAAATCACGGATCTCCCTCGAAGAGTATAAGATCCGGCGTTCGGCGTCCAACACCGAGAACTTCAAGGCACCTGAGAAACCATCGACGACGAAGCATCTTTTACATAGCGATCCTGCAACCGACGATCCTGTAAACTTCAAACATTTGAAAGATGATATACCACAACATACGGAAGACCTTGAAGACGGTGAGATAGCCAACATAACAACATATGAGGAGTTCCAGAAGGCATTTGAAAGATGTCTTATACGGGCACAAAAAACACCAACGGTAACCATACACGAGGAGTATGAGCTTAGCCCGAATCTACGAGCTCCACCATATAAGCCATCATCACTACCTGGTCCACGTCCAAGGAAAATAGAGGACTTCGTGAAGCAAAGTGGACTAGATGAGCCACGAATAGATAAAATAAAACGTCGACAACGCAGATATAAAGAAAGGCGTGAAAAAGCTATACTCCACAGGCTAATACACATCTCGGCCAAGGAACAAAGGAGACAATTTACGGAGCGGCTAAACAACCTAAAAGGAAAAAATAGAATAAATAATTAAATTGTATTATATATATATATGTTAAAACTTCTTTATACAATGGGAAATAATTGCAGTACTCAGGCTAATATTTTTATAGAATACAGACAAACAATAAGTACAACAATTGTTTTCTTCATAATAATGGCGTGCCTATATCTTTATAATAATAAGCAAAAAAGGTATGCAAGAAAGATAGTAGATAGGAATATCGTGTTAGGACGAAACAATGTCTAGCTGAAAGTAATTCTAATTGTCCTCACAGATGTCGGTAGAGAAAATAAAACAGATATTGTCTGAATTGCAAAATAATTTGATAAATTTAAAGAAAACAAAGACCTATACGGTCAAAACTTTAAAAGAGAAATTAGAGTACGCCATCAATGCAGAAACTGTAGGTAAAAACCTTTTTAACGACATTAAGGAAGGCAATGAGATAGAATTAAAATCGACATTTTCATCAGTTTGTAGAAACCTAATTACAAACCTGATACAACGGTTGAACGCTGCAAACATATTAGTAAAAATTGAAGACAACATCATCTACACAGAAATGGCAGAATTTAACATAGAAAGTGCTATCAAGATCATACCAACATTTGATGGGAAGTTCTCTGAGCTAGAGACATTTTTGACTATAATAAAATTACTAGAGAAGAAATTATCGGCAGAAGGTAAAATAGAGTTGCTGAATCTAGTTCTACACATTAAACTCAACACAAATTTGAGAACAGCGATAAACATTTCATCAATCACTAGTATTAATAATTTAGAAACAGAGCTACGATTCAAGTACAAAAACAATAAAACTGTACCCCAAATACATACGCAGCTCGCAAGCATAACTCAGAAACGTATGCCCATAACGGCATACAAAGACAAAATATTATCTTTAATAAGTGATTTAAACCAGTTACAAATTGGCACATTAGGTGCAGATGTAAACCAAGTTGCTAACAAGCAAACGACACATATGCTCTTACCATATTCAAGAACGGGTTAAACGATCAAATTAGGGACACTGTGTTCGCGGCACGACCACAGACTTTCAGTGAAGCTATAACATTGGCCACTGAAATTGAGAACAATGAATCTCAACCACCAACCATAATGTACGTAACTAAAAATAACAAGTACAATAATTTTAATGCCAGAAGGCATAATAACCACAATGGTTATAGAAATAGAATTGAGAATCGCGGAAGTTACAATCAACCACGCAACAATTTCAATAATAACTTTTTTAAAACATATAATAGGTACAATGATAGGAGTTCTAACCCTAACAGAAATTTTAATAGAAACAAATTTGATAATAATACAGTAAAATATAAAAACAATCCCCATGATAACAGATAAAATACTAGAAGGGTAAGATTGATAGACAACCAGGGAAACGTGACAAATTCCCAAGAGGAATTAGGCAACCTCCCGGAAGAAGCATAGTTTTTGAAGCAAAAACAAAAAACAATAATAAGTACACTCTAGAGAATAATTTATACAGAATAACGGGTATGAGCACAAATTATATAAATTTTTTTAACAAAAATGAACATAGATATCTACAACTATTAATAAATACTGGAGCCGACATCTCCATATATAAAAGTAATAATTTAAGTTCATATGATATAAAAGCACAAAACAGGTACAAACTCACGGGCATAACAAATGAAACTACAATGTCACTCGGAACTATCAAACTAAATTTCAACATTGAAGAAATTATTATATCAAATACATTTTATGCGGTAGATGAGAAATTCCCGATCGAAACTGATGGCATTATAGGACGAGACATGCTAATCAAGTATATGTGCAAAATTGACTACGAAACGTATACCATATCCTTCAGTACACAAGACAGAGATATAGTGTTACCAATGTACACTACAAAAGCTAATATGGCACACATAACAATTCCCGCAAGAACAGAAGCGATAATACCCATATACGTAAACAGATCAGAAGACAGCATAATACTAAACAAAGAAATCGAAAAAGGGATATTCTTAAGCAATTGCATAATTCCAGCGAAAGGTATATGTCATGTGAAGATACTCAACACTAACGAACATGACATAACTCTGAAGAACTTTCAAACAGAAGTAGAACCACTGAGGAATTATGACGTATTAAAGACAACTCGGAAATTTGACAAAAAACGATTAAACGAACTATTAAACGAAATTAATACCAACAGTCTCGATGAACAAGCAAACAAGAGCTTGCAAGAAATTATTATGGAATACCAAGACGTTTTCCATCTCGAAGGTGAATACCTCACAAAAATAATTTCTACCAACAAAAATTCAACATCTGCGACGAAAACCCAGTCTACATAAAAAATTATAGGTTACCACAGACTCAGAATGACGAAATTCTTAGGCAAGTACGGGAACTAAAAGATAATGATATTATCGGAAAATCCACAAGCCCGTGCAACTCACCATTGTTAGTTGTACCTAAGAAAAGCTCGGATGACACCAAGAAGTGGAGATTAGTCGTTGATTTCAGAAAACTAAACGACAAACTGGTGAACGATAAATTTCCATTAACAAGGTTAGAAGACGTCCTGGATAAACTAGGTAGGGCAAAGTACTTTTCAACCTTGGATATGACTAGTTCGTTCCACCAAATCGAGCTAGAAAAAGAATCAAGACCTTTAACCGCTTTTTCCACGAATGATGGACACTACCAATTCAAAAGATTACCTTTTGGATTGAAAATATCATCAAACAGCTTCCAAAGGATGCTCACTATTGCCTTCACTGGTCTAAGCGACTCAGCATTCTTATACGTAGACGACATCATGGTTTTCGGATGTAGCATGAAACATCATAATGAAAATTTAAGAACAGTTTTACAGAGACTTCGTAAGTACAATTTGAAGTTTAATGCAAATAAATGCAAGTTTTTAAAATCAGAAGTAGTGTATTTAGGACACCTTATTACAGCAGATGGTATAAGAACAGACCCTGCTAAGCATGAAGTAGTTAAAAATTATCCCATCCCAAAGACCGCGGATGACGTGCGAAGATTCGTAGCTTTCTTCAACTATTATCTGCGCTTCATACCAAACGTTGCGGAAACGGCAATGAGTTTGAACTCTCTTTTAAAGAAAAAAGCACCGTTTGTTTGTGAAGAGGAACAGCAAAAAGCATACGAGCTTTTAAAACGCAAACTGATTTCACCTCCTATACTTCAATACCCTGATTTTGAAAAACCCTTCATACTTACTACAGATGCGTCAAATTTCGCACTAGGTGCTATACTATCACAAGGAGAAATTGGTTCAGATCCCTCAATCTCGTAGGCGAGCAAATCCTTAAATAAGCACTATTTGAATAAACCTATCATAGAAAAGGAACTATTAGCGATACATTGGGGCATAAACTTTTTTAGGCCATATTTATATGGACGGAAGTTTATAGTCGTATCAGACCACAGACCTTTGGTATCATTGTTTACACACAAAAATCCATCTTCAAAACTTACTAGAATACGTCTAGATCTATCGGACTACGATTTCGAGATCATATACAAAAAGGGTAATATAAATACAAATGCGGATGCGCTGTCAAGAATACAAATCAAGACTGAAATGCTAAAATCCATGATACCTCCGACAAAGGATGAAAATATTAGCAAAAAGTTATTGGCGATAACAAGAAGTAAAACGAAAAAGGTACAAAGTGAAAATAAGAATACAGAAATCGACAAGCAAAGTGGCAACCAAAACGAAGAGATTGATCACCTCCATGCGTTTGATTGCACTTCTTTGTCAGATATTAAAGGGCCGATGAAACTGAAATTTTATATGCTAGCTAGCAAGAAAAACAAGAAAGATGATATATCTATAACTACAGAGAAAGATTTTATAGTAGTGCGCTACAGTGATAAAGTTGATGAGAAACCAGTTTCCTTCAACGATAAGCTGAAAGTTCGTGATAACAAAAATGATAATTCATACACGAAATTAGTTTCAGTCATGAAGAAGCTGTTAATATATAAATGAAGAAGTTGTTAATATATTCAAAGAACAATAGCATAAATGCACTATCTTTATCTTATAATGATAATATATTCAGGTACGTACCGAGAAATGAATTCAAGAAATTATTTAATGCGTTGCAACGGGAAGAAAGTTTTAAGTTAAAAATATTAATATACAGACCGCCCATACGAATTCAAGACGTCAAAAAGCAAAATGAATTAATTATTGAGTACCACAATTCGCCACACGGAGGACATACAGGAGTACATAAAACTTTGTGAAAATTGAAACAGAGATATTGTTGAAAGGATATGAAGAAAACGGTCAAAAAACATATAAACCAATGTGAAGAGTGCAAGATGAATAAAATAACTAAGCACACCAAAGAAAAAATGATAAAAACTGAGACACCATCTACTAGCTTCGAAATTGTAAGCGTAGACATTGTTGGCCCGTTGAGAATTTCCAACAGCTACCGATATCACTATTCAGTGCGAATTAACGAAATTTATAACTGTCATACCCATAGAGACTAAGGATGCTACCAGGGTATCAAAAGCTATAGTAAATAAATTTATCTTATTATACGGTCATTTCAAGATTCTAAAAACGGACAGGTACAGAATTTACAAACAGCCTAATGAAAGAAATATGCGAGTTACTACATATAGAACAAATATTTTCAACCCCTTACCATCATGAGACGTTAGGTGTAATAGAAAGGAACCACCGCGTATTAAACGAATACTTACTGTCCTTCGTTGATAACAACAACTGGGACGAATGGATACCTTTCTATACATTTTCATATAAGACAACCCCACATATTGACACAAACTATACACCTTACGAACTAGTATTCGGCAAACTATCCTATTTACCAAATGACATTTTAAGCGATTCAGAAGAAATATACAATTTAAACAATTATAGAAATGAATTAAAAATTAGATTAAAAATGTCTCTAACAAAGGCAAAGGATTTAATTGAAAAAGCAAAAACAATTAGAACAAATAAAGAATGTTATTTCAAACCATTAAACATAGAAATAGACGATCTTGCATTATTAAAAGTAGAGAACAGAAGAAAACATGAGAAACCGTATAAAGGTCCATTTAAAGTACTAGGTAAAAATAATGTAAACACACTATTGGACATCGATAATAAGAAAAGATGGATACACAATAATAGACTTAAGATTTTCAAATAAAGGGGAATAAACGTATAAAAATATACTATAAGACATGTAAAAATACCTATAATAAGTCTCGATTTTGTACCCAAACTCTCACCTCAAAAGGTTAAGGGTGTAGTGGATCTACAGATATCTACTACAGAATTATTCCCACACAACCAATCAGCATTTTCCCACAAACTAAACCCACAAATCAATAGTTAACGAGCAGTCGTAGACTATACAAATGGATAATTTACGATAGCTTTGTAATGCTCACTTTGCAATGCTCGTTTTGCATTACACATAATCTTCTAATACGGAAGTCTAATTCATGATGTCACTAGAAATAGACACAGGAATAAATGTTTGTACTAGCCCATCACGATCGTGCCAGACTAAGCTGCGCTTAGCGTTGACAAGTGCAATGTACGACATGCTTGGGACTATGCATGCTCACAGCAACACACAAAGTGCATGTATTCTTTGGGAGGAAACTTGAGTAGTCATTACTCATGGACTTTATGAGTGTTGCATTTTAAATTGGGTCATATGGAAAAATGCTGATCGATATTTTGGTTGGTAGGATGAATTGACTATATTCAATTCTTTCAGTTTTAGAGTAGGGATTATGTATTAATTAAGTTAAAAATATTAGAGTAGGGATTATATATTAAGAAGTAAAATTTGTATAAAAGGAATTGTAGAATAAAGAAAAGATAGTCATAGTCTTACTTTTGACTCGTTTGAATTTTTAATTATCGCCGTAGTTTGGCAAAACGCTCGAGCCGTAACTTGGCTTTAGAAGCGCAACGACTATAGCGTAACCAGTCGCTAAAGTATTAGAAATATAGGCTAGCTTGGATCATGAATCTTGCGCCAGACATGTGGCAATTCACTTGCCGGTAGGTACCCTTACTATAACCCTATTTTCTCGCAAATAGAGCGCTTTACCTGTACAGCGCTAATTCACGGACCTCCCTCGAGGAATATAAGACCCGGCGTTCGGCATCCAACACAGAGGACTTCAAGGCACCTGAAAAATCATCGGCGACGAAAAATCATCGGCGAAATAAAAATTCTAAAAATCACTAAAAATTTAAAATTTATACTTGAGTTTCAATTCTTAATGAAATATCAAACAAACCAAGTCGACAAGGCAAATCCATCTTCAAAAAAAGTTTAAATTAAAGCGTGTGAATGAAAAGTGCACGCAGTAAACTCAGTGGAAGACAGCAAATTTAAAGGTACGAGCTACGCAGAGAGTAGTTGCACCGATCAAGACCATACAACCTATTAGCATCACTAGAACGGAACGTACCATAATGGCAACAAACACAGGTACCGATACTATAAGTTTTGCAACTCTAAATACAAAATTGAAGATTACGTTGGATCCAATTAAACATGTATCCCGAACCAATATTTGACGGACGCCGAGACTAACTTAAAAGCTTCACAGACATGGTAGATGTCATGGTCCCGATCCTGCAGACGTACGACAACAATTCACAAAACATAATTTGCAATATCAATAAAAGTAGGATTATTGGTAGAGCTAAGTTAATTTTAGATGCAAGCCCCCATATAATAAAAAGGGAGGATATAAAATATATTTGTATGCAAACTTTTCTGATCAGAGAAATAGTACACAGTTACTTAACGACCTTCGAACTACATAATGTAGAGATTCATTAATGGATTTTATTAATATAATTAAACAGAGATTGAAAAGTTTAGATTTGAAGTAGAGCAGGAACAAAGTCCAAATACTATACAATTAATTCAGGCCAATCAAAGCTTTGCATTAGATATACTAAATAAAAATGTTCCAGAACCAATCCGTACCATTTTACTCTGCAGAAATATCAATACGTTAGAAAAGGCAATATAACCGAACTGAAACAGGATACCTCTATCACGAACGGAAAACTAACCATTCCAAATGTAAAAATAAACACAAATATTTCCAAAATAATTATCCTAATTACAACCAAAATAAAAATCATTATTTTTCCAATCCAAATCAGCAATTCCCACATACGAGCCAATATCACCAAAACCAGTACAGCCTAATCAATACCAGCATAATCAGTACCGACAGAACCAATTCCAATACAGTAAACCCCATTTAACAAAGATTCACTCGCATTCGGAAATTTGGAAAACCTCAACCTATGGGGGTAGATAATACAAAACAAATAGTTCACACTAATCAGCATCAAAATTTTCCAAAACTTGCCTCGGAACCCCCAGTTTCAACAACGTCTCATATATTCGAATAACTTCGTATAGAATCCCTCATAGATTCCTAATTGTCACAGGTGCCGCAGCCAATCTTTACGCACATGTGAATGGATTTAGAAGCAAACCGAAACTGTTCAAACGTCTCTAGAACAAAATGATTTTTCTTTTTTTCCAAGTTGAAAAGAACATTATTTAGAGATGGTAAATTTTGAAGCATGTAATTTTTTGGACCAGCTCAATTACATGGATGAAATAATTGTGAAATTTGTCCAGCGTTTCGCAGATTTTAAAAAAATTGAGAGTGATATAGCACTCTTCACTCATCCATTAACGATCGCAGTTGAAAGTGTGAAGATTGATTATCAACTAGAACTGTGTGATCTTCAATCAGACCCCTTTTACAAGGGCAGAACAGATTCAGGAATTGATTTTTTTAAGCTCCTTGTTGAACGTTTCCGAAACTAACGAATTTTGGACTGAAAATGTGTTCAATGATGGGCAGTACCTATCATTGTGAAAGTGCATAATCAACTATGAAGTTTATAAAACCGAAATACAGGTCCTCATTGACAAATACATCACTTAAAGGGTTATAATCAGTTGTAATTTTCAAAAAATCTATTTTTTTGTTGCATTTTCGGAATGTATATTTAACTGATAATATTCCCTGAAAATTTCAAATCGATTCGACAAGTATTTGTCGCATATTCGCTTATTATACGAGGTAACGCATCTCGGACTGTTAGAAAGTAGGCGGCGCAAAGACCGGAGTCTGTATTGTACCTGTTCTTTTCTTTCTTTGGATTCCTAGGTAGAATTGACCTTGTGAATGATTCATTTTATGCATGAGGACTAAATCCGGTTTTTCGTGCACGAAGTAAGTGAGCATCATTTCAAATAGTTTATATAGTTTTTTTTATATAGTTTTCATTTTCAGTTAAATTGACTTAAAATCTCAATTAAAATGCCACGCAAGTGTAGTAGAAAAGACAGATTATCAGTAAAGCGTCTAACACGAATTAAAAAAAGGAAAAATGTATTTAATCCTAAAACAGCAGCGACAGATGAAAGTAGTTTAAGTGCATCTGCGAAAAAATTCAAACTGTAGAAGGAGATTTTAGTTCACCGTGATTCTTCTATTGAATTTTGAACTTTATTACAGTGTTTACAGCAAAAAGTGATTTTGTAAAGTGTAAAACTTGTAACGGACAAATAAACTTTGAAACAGCTTCACAAGGAGGGCGTGGTTTTAAAATCGTGATGGTGTGTGAGGCTCGTGCTATAAACTCCAGTCCTTTTGTCAAGCATTCTAATGAGATAAACAGACGATTTATATTGGTGATGAGAATTCTCGGACTAGGATTGAAAGGTGCAGCTAAATTCTGTGGATTGATGGACATGCCAGCTTGCTTGGCGCAAAGTACCTATGACTCGATAGTTACAAATATGTACTTTTGTGTGAAAGTAGCCACCGATAAAATTCTCGAAAAAGCTTGTGTTGAAGAAAAAGATGCGACTGCTGAAAATCAAGGTGATGAAAATATGAAGAATTAACAGTATCTGGCGATGGAACCTGGAAAAAGCTAGGATACACTTCTTTATATGGAGTAACATCATTGATTGGATATTATACGGGGAAAGTTATCGATATTGTTATAAAAATTTCGTACTGCAAACAATGCGAACATCGGAAAAATAAAACGTAGACTCAAGAGTACAAAGATTGGCTACCAGGTCGTCAAGATAATTGTTCTGCAAATCATAACGGCTCTTCCGGAAAAATGGAAGTCGATGCACTCGTCGAAATGGTTAGACGTTCAATGAGTAAATTTGCCGTTCGTTATAAAAATTACATCGGTGATGGCGACTCCAAAACATACTCTGGGATTTTGAAAGCTGAGCCTTACGGTGATATTGAAGTGGTCAAAAAAGAATGTGTTGGACATGTCCAAAAGAGAATGGATTCTCGACTCCGCGAGTGTGTAAATAAAACTACTCAAACTGTCAATAAAGGTAATAAAAATATACAAAAAAAATACTCGTCGGAAAAGGGAAACTACTGGTAAAATGATAGATAAGACAACAGTTTATTATGGCTTGGCAATCAGAACACACTGTAATTCTGTTGAAAACCTGTATAATGGAATATGGGCAACTTATTACCACTATTGTTCAACTGATGAAAATCCTCAACACGAAGGGTGCCCGATCGGAGAAGAGTCATGATGTTGTTGGCAGCAAGCGCGAGCTTCAGACACGTTATCTTCTTATAAACATGATTATCTGTCTTTACCACCTGATGTTGCTGAAGCTATCTTTACAATTTATACAGACCTCACTAATGAAAAATTACTGGAAAGATGTGTTGGTGGTTTTAAGCAAAACAACAATGAGAGCTACAATCAGTTGATATGGAAAATAACTCCAAAAATCATTCCATGTGCCTCGAAAATTGTTGAAATTGCAGCCTACATCGCTGCCGGGATCTTTAATTAAGGCACAACTTCAATTTTATATCATATGCATGCAATGGGACTACCGATTGGGCCCATGCCTATGCCGAGAAAGAGGATGCAGAGCGCGTCGCGATCTCTGTCTTGAGAGCGCATGGGAGTACGCGAGAGGGAAGAATGGCTCGTAGACAGCATCAACTCGAAGTATTAGAAGCTGCTGATGATGCAGAGGGTCCATCTTATGGCCCTGGAATAGATGATACCATGTAAGTAAAAAAAATATCTATGTGTAAACTTCTTCCGAAACGCGTTTTTCTCAAAACTATGTTTTCCAAGTCGGTGGCCAAGATTTCTAAAAAACGGCTCAACCGATCGCTTTGACTTTTCAACGCAATCCTCTCAGGTATATTCCTCATGTATTAATCGAAGGAATAAGATTTCGGATAATTATTTCTATTTTTTTAAACAATTTTACGTGGCAATTTTCGTCGAAAATTCGATTTTTTTACAATGCCGCCATTTTGTCAAAAATATAAATTTTGATTATTCCTTCGATCAATACTAAGTTTTATCTGTCCGCTAAAAGAATATGTTTGGTTTTTTGATTTCAGATGAACTATACTGGAGACATCGTGGCCACCACCGAACACCTTTTTTGGAAGACCTTCAGGAGATCGTCTGCAGGAGCACACCAAATCAATATTTTTACAAATCACTAGTGCCATTATAAACTTAGATGTTGCCACTAAATGTATCAATACTTTTTGTTTTTGTAAAATAAAAAAATTATAAAATAAGGTTTTTTCGGCCTTCTAAGTGGGTATAACCTCTTAAACATGCTTGCGTCTAGCTATTACTAATATTGTTATTGATGCCGACAGAATTGTTAAAGATAAATTAATGAAAAAGTAATAAAATAAAAAATTATACTACACCTGTATTTTGTTTTTACCAATATTTTGTGGCCCCCAATGTACTTAGTAATATTTATTGGCCCTAGACCCCATCTAGTTTGGACAGCCCTGTTCTAAATCATACCGATTCCAAATAAAAATAATCTAGAACTTATGACACTGTATTCGAAAATTCTTATTTCAGATGACAACGCCCACAAATTTGTAGCCAACCAAAAAAATTCAATAAAAGAAATTAAAACCCATTACGGTATCGGAGAAATCTTAAATGAACCACAAAAGTGTACGATACAAACCAATCATATTGCAAGAATCGAAAAAAATACCGAAGGTATAATTATTAGAAAAATCTGAATAAAACAAGAATATATCATAATTGTAATGATCAAAAGATCAGAAGAATCAAGAAGCAGAATATTACAAAATTTGCAAATTGTAAACTAACGATTAATAATATCAGTTATGTTAATATGTACGACATTTTTTACAATAATAGTATTTTATAGAATGTAGTTGATAATATTACTTGTAAAGAAAAAGAAATCTTCACCTCAGAAGAAATGCATGCCCAAAACATTGAAAATTTAGATCAAAAAAGCTTAATTGAATTAGAATACAAAATAAGTTCAAAAACTGGTATCATAACTGATATACTCATCATTTTCATTGTAATAATAGTCGTTATAAATGCTTATTGTATTTTTTTGGGGGAACATCTCAAAACTAGAAAAAGAAAACATTAAACATTGACCCAGGAATATAAACTGTCAACTAAATGACCAATACGAGTTTGACGATAACAAACCCGCTGTTTATAGTCCTGAAATCAATGGCAGAAATTTAGTAGACATTGTAAAGGACATGATTGTGGGTAGCTATGGAGCAAATATTCGTAGAAATGTCATTGGTGAATATAACATATTAAATGAATTTGATGACTTAGGCATTTTAGTCGATCCCGATGTGTTACATTATAGTTATAAGAAGGCTAATTTTTCAAAACATGTAAAAAGTAAGAATAGGCAAAATGTTGATAAAAACATACAATCATACCCGTTGTATAATAGAAATTCAAATTTTAGAAGCAACCACCAAAATCAAAAAAATAATTTTGGATATTTCAACCGAAATGGTCCTTCTGAAATTAAACCGAATGAACATTCCTTTCACACTCGAATGGCAAACAACAATTTTGGCAAATTCAGACAAAACAATAATTTTCGGCACTACAGACAAAACGGCTCAGGACATGACAGACAAAATACCTTTAACGGTTCAGGAGATTACAAACAAAATAATGATAACTCAGTATAATTTAGGCAACGAAATGTTCCATTTCAAAACAATGTCCAGCCAATGGAAATCGATAACATTCAAGCATCAGATGTAAAACTTTTCAGAGAGCCTCTGGAAGCAAACAGTTACAGTAACTATCAATCAAACAAAAATCAGATGTTTAATTGATACAGGCTCAGAAACTAGCCTTATAAAACCTAATGTATTATCTGATTATTTTGTAAAAACTCTGACAAGACCCCTCTATTTTACCACTCTTAATGGCATAAGTGAGGTGCGTAGCAAAATCGAAACATCTATGCCTCGAGAATTTGAAATTTCAGGTACCCTTTGTTGGAAAATAATGGATTTAGTAGGAAGGCAGTACGATGCTATAATAGGACAAAATTTTCTAATCCCCTTAAAAGCAAAGATCGATCTTGAGCATGGTTACTTGGAAATAAATAACGCCCAAATTCCTTTCGAATTTATAGATTATACATTTATTATAAACGAAATTTGTAATCTGCAATCTGGTGATATGAATCAACTTAATCTTGACAACTTGAACTCATTCGAAAATCATAGTCTTTTAAAACTGTTACAGGAATATAAGGAGCTGTTCTATAAGGAGGGCGAACAACTCACTTTCACTCATAAAACCAGAAAAGTCGGATCGTGAGACACATTGTTAAGGACAAAGTTACTCAATCGGTAATGGAGGCTGTCGATTGTTTCGATGTCGACTTCAAGAAGTTTCTTTTCCACGAAGGCAACGTCATCCACCAGTTTCGTGTCATTAAGGCTTTAAAGTTGAGAATGAACGAAGATGAAGTTCTGATCCATTGTGACTTCAGCGAGAATTATTCAATGAAATATAGCTCCGAAATCCAGGCTTTCCACTTTGGAGGGAGCATGCAACAGGTCACACTCCACACTTCTCAAATATATTTCAGAAAGGACGCATACAGCAAGCCATCATCTCAGTCCATGTGTACAGTTTCTGAATGTTTAGACCATGGCCCCGCTGCAGTATGGGTCCACCTTCAACCGATTTTGAACTTCATCAAACAAACAGTCACGAGAATCCGCGCTATTCATTTTCTAACAGACAGTCCAGCCACACAATATCGCAACAAGTCGATTTTTTACCTCATTGTCCATGCAATTCAACAAAGCATCGATGTTTCCATAGCAACTTGGAATTACATGGAAGCTGGACATGGCAAGCGTGCTCCCGATGGAGTGGGTGGCTGTCAGAAACGAACAGCAGATAGAATTGTGGCTCAGGGTAAAGATATTGACTCTTTCATCACCTTTGTGCAAGCATTAAAGAATAATGTCAGGAATGTGGAAATCAACATAGTAGGTGCTCAGGAAATCAAATCCATAAAGAAAATTCTGCCTCAAACGATCCCTTCATTCCATGGCACTATGAAGGTGCACCAAGTAGTCTTCATCAAAGATCAGCCCCACCAACTAGCCATGCGAAAACTAAGCTGCTTTGATTGCTTTAATTTCCTGGGAAACCACCTCGTACTACCTCTGACTGATGACAAACTTTAAGACTTTATTTTATTAGGAATATTCAGTTACCTGTTTTTATGTGATTTTCATCTTATTTTTGTAATATTTTACGAACGTTGAGACTGGTTGAAAGACTTGAAGAAATTGATTATGTAACAACTAGACTAAGCAACTCGTTTTTTAAATGGCATAATAAATGTTACAAGTTCAACTTACTCGTGGTTTTCTCTCTCCCTACAATGTCTTGTCTCTCCCTACAAAGAATAAATAATAGAAAAAGTATCAAAATTCTACATCTCGAAAATTACTCGATGAAGTGTGCGCCTACTGCATGATCTTTCTTTGGGGCCAATATAAAGAAGATATACGAACAAAAAACCGCAAAAATTGAAGCATAAATTTAGGGAAACAGCTGAGCCCAAAATAACCCCAAATTTTGAAATTACCCACGTAATAAAAGTTACTCGCAGAAGGGACGCACTACTACTTCTTTGAAAAATCACCTGAAATCAATGCACTCAGAAGAGTTTCGTTTGTTCGAAAGCGCGAATAATAAAAGCAAGTTGAAGAAAAAAACAATTACGCAGGTATGTATCGGAATATCGGATTTGCATGTTTTACAAACTAACCTACGGTTAATTTTCTTGTTCTAAAAATTGATTTAGTTCAATAAATAGTTTCCTGTTTTCTAATCATAATAATTTCGTTTGTTAAAAGTCAAAGTATTGATTAAAAATAAAAGAAAAGTTAGAAATTTTCAATTATAATGTATATCATTTTCTTTTAGATGTTTTTTTTACATCCGATTTTTTTTATTGAGTAAGTAGATGGTTTGTGTATCTTGAAGGTAGTTTTTCAAATAATTTTATCAAAATTAGTTTAGTACTTAGAAAACATGCAAACAAAAAGCTTGTGGGAAATTCATTTTGCAGTCATTTTGAAGCTCGGATTGAAGTCGATTGTTTTAATACATATTGTGTTTTCATTTAGATAAAATTGTAACTCCGTTACAAAAACCCAAGAGCCAACAGCTTTCGTTAGAGGAAGTACTACAAAAAAATAAGAAGTGGGATACTAGCAATACTAATTCAAAAAAAATTGACAAACTTATAGAAGAAATGATGGCGCTTCAAAATTTACCGTTCAACTTTGTGGAGGAACTTGGATTTCGACGTCTTATGCAAGAGTTAGCACCGAAATATACATAGCTCTTGAGGATGCAACTTTTTCACTGATTTCGTGTGCAATGAACTGTACGGAAGTGTTGCTGGAAAAGTTAAGGAACTTATTGAAAAATATGATTGCATGTCGTTTACTTCTGATATTTACACAGATACCAGCTCAAGCGTTTCTTTGCTTGGCCGGACTTGCCACGGATTATCAGAAAACTTTGAACGATCGTCAATTGTGTAAAAATGCGAGACTTTTGATGACCGTCATATTGGTGACATCATTGCAGAAAAATTTAACACAATCCTTGCTGAATTGAGTATTACAACCGAAGAAGTGCATTGCATGATACGAGACGAACATGAAAGAGGTATGCGGTTAGTATTGTTGAATGAATTAGATTGTACCATTCACAAGATGCGAATAGTTATTCGACATGGTTTACAATCGCAAGAAAACATAAAACACCTCAAACAAAAATGTAAGAAAATTGCAATTCATTCTAACCATTCAACTATTGCTCAAATAAAACTGCAAAAAATTCAGGACCGACTAAATTAACCGCATCTTAACGTATTCCAGGACTGTGACGCGCTGGAATAGCACATTTTACATGTTTGAGCGTTTGTCGAAGATTAAAGATGCGTTAAGTCTTTAATTTTGCCAGAAGAGTGGACAATAATAGAATGTTGTATTGAACTATTGAAACCTTTTGAAGAAGCTACTCGTGAAATAAGTAGCTCTCAGGCAGATGATATGAGATCTGAAAGCACAATTTTCAGCGAAATTTTCTTCTTTGGAAGATAACAATTTATAGTCATAAATTCTAGAAACTCATAACTCTAAAAAGTCATAAACGTCAACGTCACAAACTCTAGAAAGTCATAAACTCTAGAACCAATGAAACGATTTTGAATTTCATAATATAAACAAAATCACATCGCGTCCGATAAATACAACTCAGTCAAATAAGCAAATAGAGTCGTCAAGTGAAAATTTGTAATAGGACACCTATGTCACAGCGATTTTTATCTTGAGTTCGTGCATTCATTTACAATAAAATTGATAAGAATTCCAAATAGTTTATAAAATATGACATTTTAAATAAGGATGTTTTGAAAGGGCCAATATTAGTTAAAACTCACAATAATCGTACGAGATTCATAAAAAGGGCATGGACGGAAGTTCATAGACGAATTAAGAGTTAGACTTCGAAGGCGAAGCACAGAAATAAACGGAATAGATTTCTCTATAAAAAATTCAAGCGAAGTCGATGATTAATTGAATTAGATTTCTTTTAAATAAAAGTGTTAGCGAAAATCGGTGTTGTATCAATTAAATAAACATATTTTTATATGCAATTTCAACGTACTTAGACCTTCGCTATAAGCACAAATTTTCCAAACCAATCATCGAAGAAAAAATGAAAGATGAAAAATCATTCTGTCGTCACTGGTTCTCCTATGTATATTGACGCTGGAGTTTAGAAAAAACAAACAGAAGGAGAATGGAAGATTCGTTCGACCCGGAGCCAAGAACGTCCGGTATGAGTTGGGCTGCCATCCGTCCGGGTTTCCCCGGATTTGTCTTAGTTTGGAACACGTCCGGGGAGCGTCCGGGCGGGGTTTAAATTGTAGTCCGGGTGCAACCCGAACTACAATAAAAGTCCGGGTTTTCGATCAGATCCCGTTCCCATAATTTATGTAAAAGCTATGGGTTAGGTATTTCACCGCACGCGCTGCCGACGCTATTTTACTACGCAAGCGCCGAGCGGGGCGTGGGGCGCACTTAGCGTTGCCAGACGTCCCGTATTTCCCGGGACGTCCCGTATTTCAGTCATAATTTTTAGCGTCCCGCAAGGACAGACTCTGTCCCGTATTTCAACATTATTCGATTAAAATACTGACTCCGGCGGATAGCGCACAAGAGCATGAGGTGTCAGGTGTGTGTCAGTGTCCATCCGATTAAAGCCCAATGCATCTGATGTCGATCGATAGACCGCTATCGAAACGCGGCACAAACAAAGTACATTTATTTGTCTCTGCTTGTCTTACATTCGCAATTACGCGTATCATCTACCTCCCTCCCTCACTTCTCTCATGATTTCTAGCCTAGCACCTACCCTACCGAATGTTTGATACATTAATTCATTGTTTCACAGTACTTATTGGGTTTTGTTCGTGCTGACGTTTTTTGATAACTGTTGTTAAAACTATTAAACAAAATGAGTGATTCATGTGATAATGACACAGATAATTCGTCTGTAAGAGTGAGTAGTGGAATACCATTACAGAAAGCCAAAAGGCTTACAAAGTATAATACACAGTGGGAAAGTAATTATTCCTGGTTAAGACCGGTAAAAGAAAACTCATACAAGGCTTCTTGTCATCTATGTGATAAAGATTTATCTTGTTCTCATGGTGGAGTTACTGATGTAAAGCAACATGCATCCACAAAATCTCACTTAACTGTTGTTAGCAATAGAGCATCAAGTAGCCTTCATAAATATTTTTCGAAACCTAGGACATCTACCTCGAAGATGGAAGACAAAATTACTGCTGGAGAAGTTGCATCAATTTATCACACGGTAAAGCATTCTCTTAGTTACAGTAGCTTGGATTGTTCACACAAGTTGTTATCATATATATGCAGTGATTCAAAAATCGCTCAAGGTTTTAGCTGCGGAAGAACCAAAGCGGAAGCGATAGTATGTAAAGTATTAGCCAAAGAGTCCGTTAAAAATATTTTAAAGACCGTTCAAGAAAAAAATCAATACTTCTCGATATCAACTGATGCAAGTAATAAAAAAAAACAGAAAAATGTTTCCAATTGGAATACGACTCTTTGATTACCATTCCGGTATTGAAAACTGTCTACTTGACCTTGTAGAACAAAATGACGAATGTGCTTATCAAGTATCGAAGTTGTTAACAGACACTTTGGAGAAAAATGGACTTTCTTTACAAAAAATTTCGGCATTTTCCGCTGACAACACTAATGTTAACTTCGGCAGAAACCATTCGATTTATACACTTTTGCTAACTAAAAATGATAAAATCTGGCTGGCTGGCTGCTCTGTTCACATTCTCCACAATGCTGCAAAACACAGTATTAATAAATTGGAAGCAGACGTTGAAAGTTTGATTTTGAAAATATCCAGTCACTTCAGTAAATCTGCGAAACGAAGGGCAAACTTACAACTCCAATTTGAAGCAAATGAGATGCAATGGGAAGAAATTGTGAAACATGTTCCTACGAAATTTTTATCTCTTGGTCCTGCAGTAGAAAGAATCATAAAAATATGGCCAGCATTAAAATCATATTTTCTAGAGTCCCGCGACGAGTGTCCTCGTCTATTAGAGAGCATAATTACATCCGAAGAAGAGGAGACGAAAACTTTGGCGTATTTAGCGTTCCTTCATAATGTAATGTTTTCGATAGAAACAACAATGAAAAAGATTGAATCAGATTCTCTATCAATTGTCGAAATGCATGCTGAAATGCACGGGATTCGCGAAAAGATGGAGCAAAGATTAAAAGAGAACTTTTTTGGAAGCCGAGCAAGACAAATAGCAAGCGGATTGTCTACTTATGCCAACGAATCTATCGAAAACGATTTTCGACAGTTCTACACAAATTTCATAGAATATTTGACACCGCGATATGATTTCTCTGAAAGTGACATCCTTTCCAAAATGCTATTTTTAAATTTGAAATCACTAATAAACTTTGAACATTTTCAAAATGCTGCAGAAGTTTTAAGGATCGATCAATTAAATATGGAGGACTCGTTATACGAAGATTTTCAAATAATTAAAATAATCTGGAAACTGCAACGTCTTTTGATGACAAAAGCATGGGTGCTATTGAAAAGTAGAAGAAAATAATGGAAGGATTTACCAGGAGTGAAATCCCTAATATTTTTCTAATTATATCGTTTGTCTTCAGTATCCCTAGTTCCAACTGCTTTGTAGAGAGTATTTTTTCGCAGATGGCATTAAAATGGACTGATGTGCCCAACAAATGTACTCCGGATTTGATAAAGAGCGAATTAATGACCGTTTCCAACTATGATTATAGCTGCATTGAATTTTACAAATATGTACAATCAAACAAAGATATGTTAAAACTTACACGGTCATCTTTAAAATATAACTAATAACTAGCAATAAAAACAACGTACATGTTTTTCATTTCTCCCGGGGAAAAATTCAAAATTCCGTTTTTTTGTGCAAAATGACCATTTGTCCCTTATAGGATCAAAAAAAATCTGGCAACCCTAGGCGCGCTTGACCGACGCATGGCGTGATCTGGCGAATGGCGAGCGTTAGCGATCTATTTAGCCGCGTAGTAAAAAGTTAGATGTGTAGACGTGTGTGAGTGGCGGCGGCAAAACGAACCGGGCGTAATTTTTGCCAGGTAAGTTTTACATTATTTTACGAAACGAAATATTCGATGTTTCACAAAAAGTGACAGTACTTAATCCAAAAAACATCATAACCTATTTATTAATAAGTTAAATTACATAGTACAATTTTTGGAAACCTACTGTATTATCATAAAATAAAATAACTATTTATTATTCCAATACTTTTATTTCACTTCAAAGCTTAACATTTGTGGCCGCCGCGCGCACGGAGTCGATGGTAGTGATCTTTCTATCGAGATTCCGGTCAGGGTTGACCAATATGGCAGCGCCATCTAGTTTTTCTCCAACGCATAAATAAATTCTACAACACTACCTACTTTAAAGTTTTTATCCTTTTAAGATAGGTAGACTGCTAGAAACTAACTACTACTATCTTTTATTTAATACATAAGAAGGTTTCGAAAATAAAGCAAAATTACTCACTTGTCGTCACAACAACGATTAAACACACTATTTCATGCAACAAAAGTGACTTAAAATTAAAGTTTTCTTCTATCAAGTACGGAGTAAAATATATTTCAATCAAGATGTAAGTGAATGAAAAAGTTTTGAAATGTCCGGGGTGAAAGCTCCAAAATCCGGGGAACTTACGCCCTCCGGTCCTGGGGGGCAGGTTTTGAAGATGGCAGCCCTAGGTATGAGTAACAAGAGTTGCTTAAAAAGCGATCTTGCCATGATGTTAGATTCAACGAGTGAAGATGAAAATGAAGGAGAACCTGATAACAGTAGCCCTGGCGCTCTTCTCCAAAAATAACTAGTTATTTATCGCAATAAAACAAGACTGGATTTGGGTGAAAATCCACTTAATTGATGGAAAGTTAATCATGGTGAACTTAAAACTCTCTCCAGATTCGTAAGCAGATATTTATCACATCAACCTGCCAGTGGTCTAGGCGAACAACTATTTAGTGGAGCTTGGTTAATATATGATCCACTAAGAAACAGGCTGGAAGCTGAGAAGGCGGCAATACTACTATTCATATAATTCACCAATTTTTAATTTTACCTACTAAACAAAGTTTTGCAATATAAAACTCTAGACTTAAAATACAAATAAGTCGAAAAACTGTGCTAATTTTGTTCTCAAAATATAATCAAATAAAACATATTAAAATTAAATCGATTTTCATTTAAAGAAATGCTTGAATCCGCACTCGCATCGCGGTTGTGAACCTCTAATAATTCGCATCTGCATCAAATTTTTTGCATCCGGAACAACCCTAGTTCAAACACTCTTACACTGCTCTTCCAAGTGATGTGTTGAAAGCAATCAAACCATGGATGGGCGCGCAAGTTACGTTATCATTACCTCCACCTATTCGAACAACACACAACAATAATAATATCAATGAACTTTATGTAAATTGACCGGCACAGATTCATAGTTTATTTCAACATGTTGCAATTTGCTTACAAAGATGTTTGCAATAATTATTGAACAATTGCAACAGAAGCTTTCCTCGGCCGTTGCGACAATTTTCCAATCACGAATATTGCAATCAGTGGCAACAAGAATTTATGCCGATCAGTAAAATAGCATTTAACTAATGTAGGCCAGATAATGCTTAACGTGGGTAATGAGTTAAGTAGCTTTAAGAAAATAAGTTAGTCTCATTTGTGTAACCGAATCGAGAAGTTGAATAAAATACGTGTGGCAACGCCGTCGAGCCCAGAGAGTACACAGCGCTCGCAGCGTAAACAGGAACTAACGCCTCGTGTAGACTTCCCCACGTAGTCCGGTTTCCGTTGGAGAACCGCACATGATCGACAGAGCCATCCATCAAGACCATAAGAGCAACACAACGCTGCACACAATAGTAAGCCGCTCTTGGGAGTTTGCAAATACGTATTTTTCAATTAATTAGTTTTTTCAATTCAAATAAAAAAGCCTACTAATCTGGCGCAGTCGTAGGTTAACCATATCCGAAGATTGGTTAAATAAAAACGGAAAAACAGTGACAGTTCAACTTTTACGGTATTGTGATAGTGGTTATATCCAACATCGATCGGAAGTTATTTGTGAACAACATATACGAAGATTAGGTTAGAGCAAAAAACAAGCTACACATCAAAACAAAAACGAGTACTCAGGAGTCAAAAAATGCTGCACATTTTCAACAGCAAATTACAATGACTACAGCAGACCTTCTAAAAGAAGCTGCAGCCATTAAAGAATTCAATGGGAGTAGGAACTACGATACGATCTCTTATCATTTATTGGAGAAGTCGAGCTGATATTGCCAATGTTGAGCGGGAATCAAATGTTAAACTACTATGCATTTTACCGGTATATCATCTATAAGATACAGAGACCACCTTTGCAAGTAATTATTTTGGACGTTGGGACAAAATGCAACATGGGACAAAATCACAGCGGAACTAGTAAAAAACTTTCGAGTTCGTGAAACCTACCGTCATCTACATTATCAAGCGATCAGTACGTGACACAATAGTAGTGTAAGTGAATATTTTTTTACTTTAAGAAGTATTCTAGATACATTAAATGCAAAAAAAAATACTTTGGTGTTAAGAATAGTTGTTAAAAATAGTTGTAATAATTGAATATTAACATCTTAAAAAATTGATGTGTGGGTCGAAAAATATATATGCGTTACGTGTACACTTTATATATTTATTGATTTTTGCTATCCATACACGTATATATGTATTTATGTGTATCTGACATTGAATTTTACAGTTATGCTAGTATACGCACAATAGAATTTGACATTTTCTTGTTTGGGTATTTTTTACCTGGTAAAAGAATGCAGGGGCAGGTGTTCGGAACGTCCCTGTTTCTACCGCTCGCGTCGCTTAGTATTCATCTGATTTTTGGAGTAAACGCACGTTTCGTACAGTTTGTATTTATTTATTAAGTGAAAGTGAATTTATTAACATTAATTATTGATAAAAACATCAATTTGTAATTGAAGGAAACAGTGCACAATAATATCATGGAGTAGCTATTTATATATCATTCATTAGTAAAGTATTTTAATAATACTTAAACATTGCAATGTTTAATGTCATGTCAGATACATGACTTTTTTCTCTAATCATTACTACTTTACAAATGGATAAGAGCAACGTTATTTACAACGGACGACGTGGATGGAATGGAAGAATTTTGTGGAGTTTCTTTTAAATCATCATATCAGCATATTGACGCTAGTGATAGCAGAATATATGAAAATTCATCAGCAGTAAATAAAATTGTGAAATTTTCTCAAATTCACAACCCCTTTCCAGACGTACAGGAAGTAATGGTAATTTCTACAGGAATTGTAGGTAACGAAAGTATTGATTGTTATAAGGCATTTGATATAGGAATTAATTTAAGAAGAAAAATTGAAGGTTTAAACTTTAAAGATATAAAATTGATAACAAAAGATATAGCTAAACCTTTATTCAGCATGAACAATAACATTAAAGTTAATAATACTGAAGTTCCTGTGGATCCAAATCTAATTTTTCAACGCTAATGCTTTTTGAGGAAGAGTAATGATGAACTTCGTCAATATTTTAACTATGAGCTGGCTCCTTACCCTCTTTCGCTTTATGATAACAATGGAATGAGGAAAACTACGAAATCAACGCTATACGAGATTTTTCAGCAATGTGAAACGGATGTTAATGATGTTACAAAAATAATTTACATTATTGATGGTGGCATGTTACTTCATAGATTAAAATGGGAAAAAATAAAAAGTTTGTCGATATTTTTCAACAGTACATCAGATATTTACGTAATAACTATGGTACCAACGCTAAAGTTATATTTGATGGATACAATAATAATGGAATCAAAGCGTCTGAGAGAAATCGTAGATATAAAAATAATACTTCAATCGATTATTTTTTTGAAGAAGACATGCCTCTTACTACAACAAAAGAGCAATTTTTAGGAAACAGCAAAAATAAAAAATCAATCTTCTCTGCAAAAAATTGGCCGAAAAACATATTGAGTGGAGTCAAGCAGAAAGTGATGCAGATCGTTCAATTGTACAATCAGCTCTTGATAGCTCCTTCCATGATGTAGTTGTTGTAGCAGAAGGCATTGATATGTTGGTGATATTGATGGCTTTTGCACTTAATCATAAAGAAATATTTTTCTTGAAACCAGTCAAAAATAATGTCTTGCAACTAGTTTATTCGACAAAAACCATGTTAATAAAATATCTAAATATAACCAAAAATCTTCTTTTCTGGAAGGAAAAAATAACTTCCATATATTTTTTCACCCACACAGCAAATTTTTAAGATGTAAATATTCAATTATTACTTACAAATGTACTTTTAACAACTATTCTTAACACCAAAGTTAATACACGAATAATTTTTTTTAACGAAAACCATGCAAAAACTTGTTTCCTTATATAAATAAATTACATATTGTTTAAACAATACAAATAATTATTTCCCCCCTCTGAAATATTTCTGATTTTAAATAATATAAAAAACAAAAATTTAAAAAAAATGATCCTGTTCTGAGGACTTTCCACCAAAAAGCTTTATTGACGCGACTAGTATTAGATAGCGGAAAAAAACACGAGTAAAAAGTAAATTGCATTGTGATTAACGGCATACTTCTAAGACCGTGGTAGTCAAGTGCGATCGTGGCTGATAGTTAAGTCCACGGAGTGACAGCGATAACGGCAGACCTTAAGACCGTTGCTAGTGCGGGTAAACGTGGCAGCGTTAAGTCCACGGGGAGACGTTTTGGAACGCACATAAAGTACGCGATAGTCAAATCAGTGGAAATAAATTATATTATATAAGCAAATCATGTGTTGTAAGCTTCGGCATTAGTGTTAGTGTGCAGTAATAAATCGTTTCATTTTAATAATTGAAAAACTCGTGTTTAAAATACCAAAAATCCCTTACGGACTCAAAGGCTCTTAGAAAAATTACAACATTGGTGTCAGAAGTGTGATTTTTGGTGTACGAGGACATTGTGACTGTGAAAAATGCCGAAAGTGAGTGATTTGAAGGCGACCCAGCTCAAAGAGGAGCTGAGGAAACGGGAATTGCTCACAACCGGAAATAAGTCGCCATTGCTGAGAAGGCTCAATGGATGCACTCAAAGCTGAAGGCAACGATCCAGATAGCTACGAATTCGAGATTGAGGAGGAGTTCGCTGGCGACGTAAGCATGCCAGATGAGCAGAACGCAATTATGAAGCTTCTCCTGGAAATGAAGCAGCAATCATGCGAACAATCACAACAGAAGTACAACAGCAGATGCAAGAACAGATGCGACAACAATCTACCGAAATGGCGCAAAAGATAGAACAGCAAGCTGCTCAACAAACTATCGAAATATCTGTGAAAGAAGTCGAAATCGAGCAAAAGTACAAAGGTCAGCTAAACGAATTGGACGAGAAGTTCCAGAACATGTCCGAAGAGTTCGAGAAACTGAAGTTAAATGTTGAGCGGAACAAAATTATTGCATTGACTTCAGTAGAATCGGTCACAGCCAAGAACTTGAAGGCTCCCATGTTTGATGGACAAAGTTCTTGGAACATTTACAAAACTCAATTTGAGGCCGCTGCAGCAAGCAATCGATGGAGTGAACAAGAACGAGCGACTGCCTTGATTTTAGCGCTGCTGAAATTTTACAGACTGTTCCAGTGAAACATCATGGAAATTTCGCGAGTCTGGTCAACGCGTTGGATATGCTCTACGGTGAGGACTACATGAAGCAGATTTATCGGTCTCAGCTCAGGAGTCGCACACAGAAGTAGTCAGAGACAATACAGCAGCTCGCCCAGGATATCGAAAGGTTGACGCTGCTGTCTTATCCGACATCGGACCCGGAGTACCGAGGTGAGACGGCACTCGAGATATTTATCAGAGCGGAATCCGGAATTAAGGCAGTCTCATCTTCTCGCGGACAAGAGAAGCCTGAAGGAAGCAGTGGCCTACAGTTTAACGTTTGAAGCAGCCAGGCATGCGTCCAAAAGCGAAGTGAGGCTTCGGGAAGTGCATGAAGAGTGCTCAGGTTAAAAGGTAATTGTCCGACGTGAAAATGGGACGTGACTGCCGCCAACACAGTAAAATTAATTATTGTCCGGGCTGCGCAGCTAGGCGGAAACAGCGCAAATAAGAAAGTGGACCCGAAAAAAGACCCGCTTCCTCTCCTGAGGAGGCGGGAAACTAAAAAGCGCCAACTTCGCGGGGCAGAGGTTGGCTGGTAGAAGTGACGCCCCCAGAACCATCATCGACGTCTCAAGGCTAAACAGAACAGAAAATGACTTGTGGTTGAACGGGAAGGTTGCATCAAGAAGCTGTGCGTTAACCATAGACACTGGAGCGACGAGATCTATTCTGAGGCCTGACTTGGCTGGAAACTTTAAACAGAATCGAGCTCCGCAATACGTTTTGCGAACAGCCACTGATGGTTCTGCGCCAATCTATGCGGAAGTCTCCTGTGAACTCCAACTAGATGACCTGATATTTTAGCACCAGTTCCTGATAGCGGACATCACTGACGAGTGTATCCTAAAGTGGCGAAATACGGAGATACCAATGGGAGCCAACGAAAACATCCAGATACCGAGGTCATCTGAAAACGTCATGTGGGCCACACTAGATGGTGATCCTGGGGACTACCGCTTATAATTGGTAGAGGCAACCAAAACAACAGCACTCCGAAATCTTCTCGTAGCGCACAGTCTAGTAAAAGTGCATAGGCAGGGGCGAATACCCATAGGAGTGCTGAATGTAGCAGATACTGCCATTAAGGTTAGGAGAGGACCCATCATCGGTCGGAAATAACCTCTCTGGACTCGGATAAAACACGGCAAGCTCGTATCCAGTCGCCAAAGACGGGAGCAGTAAACGAACTGGTGAAGCAGGTACTGGATCCAACACGATTGACTGAGAAAGAATTCACCGAAGCAGAAGGATTGATTGCGGAATTCTTCGACGATTTCTCCGCTGGAGAAGACAATCATAGTCGAACTAACCTGGTGTCTCATAGGATTGACACGCAGAGCTCGAGACCTATTAGGCAGGCTCCTAGGCGTCTTCCATTTGCGAAAAAAGAGGAAGTCAATAGCATGATAGCTAGTATGGAGAAGTAAAGGGTCATCGAATATTCAACCAGCCCCTGGGCAATCCCAGTTGTCCTTGTAAAGAAGAAGGATGGTAGCACGAGGTTCTGTGTAGACTACCGAAAACTGAACGAGGTAACGAAGAAGGACAGCTACCCACTTCCGAGGATCGATGACATCATGGATACTCTGGCAGGGGCTCGTTGGTTCTCAACGCTAGACTTAAAGAGCGGCTATTGGCAAGTGGAAATTGCGAAAAATGACCGGGAGAAGACAGCGTTTTCAGTGGCAATTCGTTGTGATGCCATTTGGCCAATGCAATGCTCCGGCCACTGTCGAGCGATTAATGTAACGTTTTTTACGCGGGCTCAGCTGGAAAACATGCTTAGTGTACCTCGATGACATTATTGTGAGGGGTCGAAGTTTCTCGGAGTAAATTCAAAATTTACGGGAAGTGTTCACCAGACTGAGAGCAGCAAATCTTAAGCTCAGCCCAAAGAAATGTGTGTTGTTTGGCAAAGAAGTCAAGTTTCTCGGACATGTGATTTCATCTACAGTCGTCAAGACAGATCCGGAGAAAATGAAAGCCGTGAAGAAGTGGCCAACCCGGAAAGATCGACACGAGCTGCGAAGTTTTCTCGGTTTAGCGACGTATTACCGGCGATTCGTGAAGGACTTCACATCAGTTGACCAAAAAGAACCAGCGGTTTAATTGGAACAATCAGTATGAAGCATCGTTCGAGCGGTTGAAAAACGGGCTTTGTGAGGCGCCTGTGTTGGTGTACTCTAGACCTGGAAAGACGTTCGTTGTGGATACAGACGCCAGCAAAACCGTGGATGGTCACAGGCGGAGATCCAAACTGAACAACATGGTGACGCAAATATTGGGTAAATAATTACCTGGAAGGAAGTCAATCAGCGACCAGAATGGAAGAACATCTTCGAGTGTAGCCCAGCAGTGAAGAGCTATTGGGTACAATGGGACTCATTACATCTTGACGGCGGAGTGCTGAAAAGGGCATGGGAGTCTGCTAATGGAAATACACACCGAATGGAAATTGTGATTCCACAAAAACGGATTCAGGAAGTCTTAAAAGAAATGCACGAGGGTACATTCTGAGGTCACCTTGGAGTAAATAAAATCTTGGACAAAGTACAAGAAAGGTTTCATTGGGTTATCGCGCGAGAGGATGTAGAAGATTTGTGCCGTAAGTGTGCAGTTTGTTCATCGGTGAAAGGGCCCAAACGTAGAACCCGGGGAGAAATGAAGATCTACAATGTGGGAGCACCCTTCGCAAGGTTCGCTGGATATCACTGGACCCTTTCCCAAGTCGGATCCGCGAAACCGCTACATAATGGCTGTGGTGGACTTTTTTAGTAAGTGACCAGAGGTATACCCGATACCGAATCAGGAGGCGTCGACCGTCGCAGAGAAAATCATCCTTAACTGGGTGAGTCGATACGGAGTTCCATCCGAATTACACTCCAACCAAGGACAAAATTTCGAATCACGACTGTTTGCCGAGATGTGCAGCCTGCTCGGAATCTACGAGATCAGAACAACAACTTTGCATCCGATGGAATGGCCGAGCGAATTAATAAAACGCTTGTTGATCATCTTGCTAAGGTCATCGACGAAAAACAAAACGACTGGGATCAGCACATTCCATTGTTTTTGATGGCGTACAGGGCAGCAGTATATTCAACAACGAATGAGACTCCATTAAAAGTGATCTTTGGGAGCACAATCCGCATTCCAGCCGACTTGAAGTATGGAATACTACCTGGGGCTTCGATGCAGGTAACGGGACGGGACGAATAGATCTGACGAGGGGATATTGTCGCAGATATTGCTCGTGAATATCTGGAGCATGAAAGTTATCACAGTTAGTTCCTCTTACCTTTTCCAGATGTAATTCCAAAGGTACATATGACTCCATTGGAGATTACTCGACCCCACTTAGTTCCTCATGTTTCTCATTGGGCAATAAACGACGTATATATTTACGTGCAAGCACTTTACATTTTTGCACCTACTTCAATTGCTTCGAATTGATTCGCTGATCGATCAATATTTTTCTAGCGCATTCATTTGCGATCGTTGCTACCTGACCTAATTAGGTAAATGCATTGCACATAGAACATGGTGATTAGCCAATATTTAGCTGCAATGTTGATTAGGCATTTTTAAAGTAATAAATAGAGGTGAACAATTAATTGTAAGCCAGTTGCTGTATGAATAAAGTTATTACTAAACGTAACGCGTCTTTTTTTGACGATCTCCCGAAAAATCGCGATAACTTGAATAAACATGTTCTCGTGAGTCATCTACCACAATAACAACATGCGCCTCAGACGTAAACAAGATGAGTCATCACTTCGGAACGTTGTTTACATTGGTTGTCGACGAACAGACAGAAAGCTCTAGAAGCTTTCTGGGGAAAGCTCGAGAAGAGCTTTCAAAGAGCTGTGAGCGAGACACAAAAAGTAGTACAGAAGTGAACGTGACAAGATAAAGCGTGTATTAGATAGCGGAAGAAAAACACGAGTAAAAAATATATTGCATTGTGATTAACGGCAGACTTCTAAGACCGTGGTAGTCAAGTGCGATCGTGGCTGATAGTTAAGTCAACGGAGTGGCAGCGATAACGGCAGACCTTAAGACCGTTACTAGTGCGGGTAAACGTGGCAGCGTTAACTCCACGGAAGAACGTTTTGAAACGCACATAAAGTACGCGATAGTCAAATCAGTGGAAATAAATTAGACTGTTAGTGTAATTATTATTACTGTTGATTAAATAAACAAATCATGTGTTGTAAGCTTCGGCATTAGTGTAAGTGTGCAGTAATAAATCGTTTCAATTTAATAATTGAAAAACTCGTGTATTAGAGCATAATCCACAACTTACAACACTTGCCACGCTCATATCATCCCTGTTATAGGGCAGAACTAGTTTGCTCGTGGTTGAAGGAACATCTCCGCACCTTCGATATCTGTATTTACGAGTTGAAATATTTTAATAAATTAAAGAAAAGAACTAAACACGGAATCAATTATTTCAATATAAAAGATTCAACATTTGGTCCTTTGAGCCGGATATTTGGAACAGTGATACTGAAGAGTGTAGTGAAAGGTTAAGTGCGGAGACTGTTGGCTTTGGACAGATATAATACCACGTATATTGTATTGTAAAAAACAAATAAAACTGCATTGGACTTAATACAAATTACATTTTGTGGATACGGCCTGGAGTCTATCTTAATTGGACTGTGCACGTTGTACTTTAAACTTTATACCTTTGATCTTGAAATTTGGACTTTGGAGCTAGACTACACCGGTATTTTGGATCTATTGAATAGCAGTTTATCACGGCTTGTAGCATTCATATTGGTTTGGTGAGTCTCTAACAAATTCCTATCCTGTCATATAGATCACAACCTATACCACACGTTTCACCCGTACCAATATTTAAGAATGATGGATAACTTAATAAGGAAGCGCACCGTGCTGAAGTGTAAGCTCACACGGTTCAAAAATTCAGTTGATAATGATGATGTAGACGTATTCGTTAGAATGATTTGTTTGGAGAAAAACCTGATGTTATTGGAACAGTTTGACGAAATACAATGTGAAATCGAAATGCTGTGCGATACCGTTACGGATTCCGTAGAACAATCGCATGAAAGTGAATCGTTCGCAAACGAGTTTTATACATTTGTAGCCAGAGCACGCGCTAAAATTGAGCAGTCTGGTAGATCGTCAGATCAAAAGACAATTGCGAGCAATGTTAGCCAGCTCGCGGGCGACGAAAATAGTGTACATTTAGATGGTATGTTACTCCCGAAAATTGAACTACCAAAACTCGATGGCGACTATAGTAAATGGGTTAAATTTCGCGATACTTTCAGTGCCATGGTCGATGAAAATCAGAAATTATCGAATATCCAAAAATTCACGTATTTAGACGATGCTTTGATCGGTAAAGCAGTCAACACGATCGCGTCACTAGGTTTATCGGATGAGAATTACAATACCGCGGGGTCGAAGGTTAGAGACCGGTATGAGGATAGTAACGAACTTTGTTACCATCATGTTAACGGTCTTTTTGAGGCTAAAACATTTAAGAAAGTTAATCGATACATTTGATAATCATTCATCGGCTTTCAAATCGTTAGAAGAACCGACGGATAGCTGGAATACTATTATGGTATACTATTAACGACAAAACTGAATACCGCTGTTAAAAATGAATGGGAAAGGGCTCTTGCGTCGAAATCAGGACAAACAACCTTGAAAGAAATGATCGCGTTTCTTGAACGTCATTGCAAGATATTAAGTAAACTAAATCAGACTCCTCATGATAATAAAGAAAGGTTTCACAATAAATTCAATAATAATAAATCATCGAATAATAAGTCGTATAATATAATGGTTGCGCATTATGCAAAGGAACACATGCACTGTATGCATGTGAAGAATTCAGGAAACTTTCACCGCAAGAGCGTGTCAGTAAAGTTCATGATCTCCGCGTATGTTTCAACGATAATGAATTACCCTCATCGTGCGTCCGAACCGCTGCAATAAAAATCCCCACCGGTATTCAACTATCAGATCCACAATTCGATGTACCGCGTCCTGTGGACATGCTAATCGGCGCAGGCTTATTCTACGAACTATTATGCGTCAGTCAAATTAAGTTCAAGGAAGGTCAACCTGTATTCCAAAAGACTGTATTCGGATGAATGGCTGCTGGCAAGATGGTGATTCCATTTTTACCGACTCAGGATAGACCCAATCGCTTAAAATGTAATTTGATTCGTAACACTGAATTACATACTCAACTTGAACGTTTTTGGAAAATTGAAAACGGCTTTACGGATTCTCGAGAACATTGCTCAAATTCGGACCCTGCTGAAATATATTTTCGCGAGACTACCAAACGCGGTAGTACTGGTCGCTTTATCGTAAGCATACCGTTCAAATCAGACGATATTAGCAGCCTAGGTAGTTCAAAACAAATGGCTCATGAGCGACTTCCTTCCACGGAGAAAAAATTGGCAATAAATTTAGATTTAGAAAAACAATATACGGATTTTATGACAGATTACGAGAATCAAGGGCATATGCGCGAATTAACATTACCCGAAGTCGATGATTCTGACCATCATTTATATTTCCCACACCATGCCGTATTTAAGGATGAAAGTGCTACTACTAAATTACGTGTCGTATTTGATGGTTCCGCAAAAACATCAACCGGAATGTCACTGAATGATATACAATACATTGAGTACCCCGTACAGGACGATCTTTTCTCTATAATATTGAGATTTCGACATCACAATGTGATTATTTCGGGTGACGTAGCTAAAATGTATCGACAAATCTTAGTTAAATCCGAGGATAGACGAATGCAACGTATTCTATGGCGATATGAGTGATCACAGCCTGTGAAGGTATATGAACTAAATACAGTAACGTACGGCACTGCGTCAGCACCTTTACGGGCTACTCGTTGTTTGCGTGAACTATCGGATATTGCTAAAACGGACTTTCCAGCCGCGAGTAATGCAATTTTACGAGACTTTTACGTGGACGACCTGCTGACAGGTACTAATACAATTGACTTGGCGGTGAAATTAAAGGATGAAATATCAAATATTCTGTGATTTCGCTGATTTCGCTGCGCGTTTTCCCTTCTAAAAACAAGAATCTAATCACGGAACGATATTGTTCTTTTTCCATTATTGTACAACCGACCGACACGCTCGCTTCGAAATGCTATCAAAACAAAACTAAAGAAGGGAATTGACTGAAACTTTGACAGTATGCTACTAAAAAAATGTACTACACGATGGTACTCTTTTGTAATAGCAGTGCCACCGGGCGGTGAGGCTTAGTACTTGTTGAACCACCCTCGTACGACGCGAAGAGTGGTATTTCTGGACAGACTCTATGGTAGCACTATCATGGATTGAGGCACCGCCTACTCGCTGGAAAACGTTCGTCACGAATAGAACTGCAGAGATTCAACATCTTACAAATAATAATTGGAATCATATCGCAATAGATCAGAATCCAGCTGATCTCATATCGCGAGGTACTACTGCGATTAACCTCCGAAGTTGCTCTCTGTGGTGGCACGGACCTACGTGGTTATTGAAATCGAAAGAGAATTGGCCTCTGACCAATGAATCAAGTATTATTACTGCACCCGAAGAGCGCGGGCATAGCTTCCTTACTAAGCAAATTGAATCAGAAAGGAAAGGCACCAATGAAATCGACAATACAAGAAATGATTTTGCGCACTCATTATTTTCGCGTTTTTCAACTTTTACACGGTTAGTTCGTTCAATGGCACATGTTTTTAGATTTATTACTAAGTGTCGATCTCGCGCTGAGAGTGGCAAGGGAAAAAGGAGATATGAACCATTAACCACTACCGAGTTACAGTCTTCAGAGACTTTTGAAAAGGAGTTAAAACTTTTATCAGCGAGTAAGGAACTATGTAACGATAGTGTCTTGAATCAATTACACGTCTTTCTTGATAAGTCCGGATTAATCAGAGTGGGCGGTAGATTGCAAAATGCGGCAATACCGTACGTTCAAAAACACCCAATTGTTCTTGCAGCGAACCATCCATGTTAATTAAATATGAACATTTACGTTTAATGCATGCCGGGTGCCAATCAGTTCTCGCATCATTGCGAGAGCGGATTTGGTTGATAAAGGGTAAATTCACCGTGCGAAAATTTTTGCGACAATGCGTAACGTGTTTTAAGGTTCAACCGAGTCAGTTTGCATACATTATGGGTAATTTACCGTTAGAACGAGTGTCTCAAACGAGAGCTTTCCATAACGTCGATGTAGATTATGCAGGTCCCTTTTTCATAAAGGAACATAGCCGTGCACGTACATCAATCAAGGCATATTTGTGTTTATTCGTGTGCATATCAACAAAGGCAGTGCATCTTGAACTGGCCGTAGATTTAACAACCGAAGCGTTCATGAACTGCTTACGTCGCTTTATTTCTCGTAGAGGTCTTTGCGGAAATATATTTTCAGATAATGGTAAAAGTTTTGTTGGATCGAATAATGAGTTGAAAGAACTAAGAGGTTTACTTGATGACGATGGTTTTAAGAACGAGATTGTTGGATTTTGCGCATCAATGAATATTAAGTGGCATTTTATTCCACCTCATGGACCACACTGGGGAGGTCTCTGGGAATCAGCGGTAAAATCAAGTAAATACAATTTGAAACGGGTTATCGGACAAACTCGACTAACTTTCGAAGAGTTTTATACAATATTGGTACAAATAGAAGCGTGTTTGAACTCCCGTCCCCTAAATCCTTTATCAAGCGATCCAACGACCTTTGTCCCCTCACTCCTGCCCACTTTCTAGTTGGAGGCTCTCTTAAAACATTTCCACAGCATGACATACGGGAGATAAACATCAATCGTCCATCAAGATACCAACTTTTACAACAAATAGTTCAACACTACTGGCAGCGATGGCATAAGGAATATTTGCCTCAACTACAAAACCGATTGAAATGGACAAAATGTGGCACGACACTCATTAACCCAGGAATGATGGAACTAATCAGAGATGACAATATACCTCCAATGCAATGGCCCCTAGGTCGCATTACTAAGGTACACCCTGGCAAGGATGGAGTCATTCGAGTAGTAACATTGCGAGTCTCCCGAGGAACTATAACTCCACCTGTATCTGGTATATGCATCCTGCCTATTGAAGGCGACAACGCAGAGACTGGGATATCTACCTAAATAAAATTTTAAGATTTTAATGTATATTCAATCATTAATGAATAACTAATTTAAGTAATTTAAGTACATTGAAAGATTCCTTTCAAGGCGGGCAGAAATGTTAGAGCATAATCCACAACTTACAACACTTGCCACGCTCACATCATCCCTGTTATAGGGCAGAACTAGTTTGCTCGTGGTCGAAGCAACATCTCCGCACTTTCGATATCTTCATTTACGTGTTGAAATATTTTAATAAATTAAAGAAAAGAAGTAAACACGGAATCAATTATTTCAATATAAAAGATTCAAGATTAAAATACCAAAAATCCCTTACGGACTCAAGGGCTCGTAGAAAAATTACAACAATAGTATACCCATGGAAGTTGATCATTTCCAATCTCAAGAGCAAGTTAATTTTCAATATCCAGCCAAGATATAAATTTACCGGTAGTAATGCTAACTATTGGTAACAACAAAATTAAATGTCTCGTTGATACTGGATCAACTAAAACCCTTTTAAATGAGTGTAAACTTTCTCAATATCAACAGCATACACGGCAAAAACGCGTTTCAAGTTTCGATTACCGAAAATATCGCTTACCAAGCGAAAAAGGCGTACGCGCTCAAACTGCCGTAACTTCTTTATTTTTGAGAATATCTTAATGAAATTGTGAGATGTGAGTTTTGAAGGTATAATAAATTGAAAAATCAAAAATTGATTTTTCAAAATTATAACCGGTAATAATCCTCTTAATAAAGATTTTTTTTAAACTCACGCATTATGTTTGATGTAACAGGTGAGAAATTGTGAAAATGTCATTTCTTCTGTAAAATTGTGCGAGGAATCCGACTCCGTGTTTAGAACTAAGTTTTCAGTGGATATAGAGTCGGAAAACTAATGAATCGATTTTTCGTACTTTTTGCGGTGCAGAGAGCGCGAATGTTAAAATAACCAACAACAAATTATGTCATCTTAAAGTAGAGTATATACTGCAACTTTTGACTGGTTTTTACCAATTGGGTCTACAACTTAAAAACCGGTCACCGACGTTAGATGGCATCACTTGCTTATACTTTGTTTGTATGTCATGAGTTATATGTCATTTGAAAGAGGGAGACATAAGCTGTCAAAATCATTCAACAATGTGTGATTTGTTCGTGCACATCAAATTTTTTTTCACTATGGAAAATTTTCCAAATTGAAGGAAAAAGCAACATTTGCGGGAAGTTTCGCTAAGCTACTTTTTTACAAAGAAAACTGCACGTAGGAGTCATCAATTGCTTGTGGAATTGTTTGGTTAGGATGCTCTATCTAAAACACAGTGTATCGAGTGGATTGCGCGTTTCAGAAATGGTGATTTTGACATCAAAGACAACGAGCGTCCAGACCAGCCAAAAAAGTTTGAAGATGAAGAATTGGAGACATTACTCGATCAAGATTCATGCCAAATACAAGAACTCGGAATCGTTAGGAGTGACTCAACAAGCCATTTCAAAACGATTAGAAGCAATGGGATTCATTCAAAAGCTAGGAAATTGGGTGACATATGAATTGAAGCCGAGAGGCATCGAACGCTGTTTTTGCATGTCTGAAATGCTGCTCGCTCGCCACAAAAAGAAGGCATTCCTGCATCAAATGATAACGGGTGATGAAAAGTGGATCTACTAAGATAATCCAAAGCCCAAAAAATCGTATGTCAAGCGCGGCCAACCAGCCAAATCGATTTCGAAGGTAATGCTCAATATTTGATGGGACCAGAAGGGAGTGGTTTCTTCCAAGTGGTCAAACAATCTAAGGACCTCTCTACCGAACACAATTGATACGTTTGAAGCGAGCGTTGAAGGAAACACGGCCAGAATTAGAGACCAGATGTAATGTACTTAAATCAATATATATATAATGTACCAAAACCATATGACTTCACCATCCTATGCACACGTCTAAGCTTATGCAATTCCTACGCTGTGAGTACTTACGGGAACTCAAATCAAGCTTTTTAATTAAATCAACTCGTTCATAAAATTAGAAGATCATATCAAGCTTTTTGATTAAATTGACTCAATCAAGCAATCAAGCATACAATGACCTAATTAAATTCGAGTGCATCAATTTGATGCAATATTTATTACTCAGCGAATTCACAGTGTGGGAATGCAAGATAATCAATAATTGATAACAAAATAGAATTAGAGTAGGGATAAGATATGTTATGAAATTAGTATATAAGAAGGATGATCGAATAAAGAAAATCAGTTTTGTAGTTGCAACCAGAAGGTCTGCTGTTTTATTTAGCAGGCTGCCTTCTAAATTCGGCAGCACTACTACAAAACCATTTGCCTGTTAAATTCGGCAACTTAGTAAAATATCGGCAGCAGGGACCATGGATGTACCAGGGCCAATCTTGCGGCAACCATTGAGCTGCCTGTAGGTATCCCCGAATTCCGTTTTCCTCAGGCAATTAATTGATCTTAATCAATTAGAACCAGCAAACATTCGAAGAGGATTTCACTCTTCGAATATAGACACCGTGTAGGGACTGTATAGCGACATCAGCGCATCTAGCGGTCAAATAACGTATACAGCGAACAAGGACACTTTCGTCCTGTTTAGTTTCGACCGCCGACGCGTGCGCACAGCGACTTGCGACTTCCTTGTGTTGCCATTACGTATCTTTGTAAATTTAATTATAAATACATACATAGTCGAATAAACGTGTTAGGATATATGTATGTAGTGTTTTCATATATCCGGAGTTCAAGACACTACATTTGGTGACCCGCGACATAGCGCGCAGTGAAATTCTGTGACGAACATTAAAAGTGTGCGACACACAATGGCGGAAGGAGTGATGCCAAGCGCGAGTGAGGAAATGCACACGCCGGGAATTGCTAATGCTCCCCTCCATACCGCGGAGAATCCTTACCGGTTAACCAAACTTTGTGGAAGCCGTCCAAAACCTTAAATTACCGGGGTTTTGGAAACATAGGCCTCAATTGTGGTTCGCACAAGCGGAATCTCAGTTTGCTGTTAATCGCGTCACAGCCGACAGCAGTAAATACCACACGATCGTGGCGGCCCTTGAGGTCACGGTAATGGAGGAAGTTGCGGACATTATCGAAAACCCCCCGCCAAGTGATAAGTACGAAACGCTCAAGGCAAAATTGATCGGCAGATTTACAGAATCGCCATAAAATTGGCTAACCAACGCTCTATCCCTTCTCGAGCTTGGAGATTTAAAGCCTTCGCAGTTATGGCGTCGCATGCATACACTGGTCGACAAGCAGCTACAAGATGACGCGCTGAAAACTTTTTGGCTCAAGAAGCTACCAACTCGTGTACGTGCAATACTAACCGTAACAGCGCACGTAGAAATCAACGCGTTAACAGAAATGGCAGACAAAATTCTGCAGGAAATAAATCCGGACAGGGACATAGGATGTGTGGACTCTAATCGTATGCCACATGCAAAGAAGATGGATTTGGCAGCTGAAATCGCTTTCTTAACAAGCAAAATTGAGCAACTTGAAGCGCAGCTCCCCAAACGAACACAATCCCGACACCGAGAGAGGAGCAGATCAAAGGATAGGCGGACAAGTAGGAACCGGAGTCTTTCTGCGAAAGGAATATGTTTCTACCACCGAAAATATGGTAAGCGAGCTCGTTGTTGTAGAGAGCCATGTAGTTTTGAAAAAGATTCGCTGTCGGAAAACTAGTCATCTCGCCGTCATCCAACACGATCGACGACGGCAAACAAGCACTAGCTGAGATGATACTTTTCGCTGCTAATGGATCGACTATCAATACATACGGAGAACAGTTATTGGTACTCGATTTAGGCCTACGCAGACCGTTTCGATGGAAGTTTTGTGTTGCTCAAGTGTCACGCCCAATTCTTGGCGCTGATTTTCTTCGACACTTCGGACTGCTTGTCGATATCAAAAACAAGAAGCTAATCGACACAAAGACGAAACTCTTGTCAATCGGAAATCTATCTCGTAACAACGAACCGCGAGTATTCACCGTCGATCCCAAGAACAGATTCCACGAAATTCTTTCGAAATTTCCGGAACTTAAATGTAACACATTCTGAAGCCCGGCCAAGCACGATGTGTTTCACCAAATTTTAACCAAAGGGCCTCCAATAGCCGAAAGACCGAGACGTCTGCCACCCGATAAGTTCCAAGCAGCGAAGGCCGAATTCAAATTCATGCTGGAGCAAGGAATTTGCAGACCATTTAATAGCCCATGGGCAAGTCCACTGCTAATGAAGGAAAAAAAATCGATGGAATGGCGACCCTGTGGAGACTATCGCCGACTAAATGCTGTTACAGTCGCCGATAGTTACCCAATTCTCCACATTCATGATATAACTCAACATTTGGCGGGAAGAATCATATTTTCAACTCTAGACTTGACGCGAGCCTACCATCAAGTACCTGTTGCACCGGAAGATATTCCAAAAACAGCCGTTACAACACCATTCGGCTTATTTGAATTCCCGGTGATGACATTTGGATTGAGAAACGCGGCTCAAACGTTCCAACGATTGGTTGACAATGCATTACGAGGACTTAATTTCGCTTTTGCCTACTTGGACGACATTCTTATTGCATCGTCATCGGACGAAGAACATGAAATGCATCTTCAACAGGTTTTTCAGCGATTGAAAAATTTTGGCCTCAAAATAAATGCAGCGAAATGCATATTCGGCACGAGAGAAATAGAATACTTGCCGCACAAAATCAGCTGCAAAGGAATCGAACCGGTACTTGCCAAAATTAAGGCCATACACTTATTTAAAAGCCAAAAAATATCGTCGAACTGCGAAGATACCTCGGATTAATAAATTACTACCGCAGATTTCTTCCGAACGCCGCAAAAATTCTCGCACCGCTGAACGGATACCTCAAAGACAGTCGTAAGAACGACAAAAGGTTAATCGAATGGACTGCGATATCCGAAAAAGCTTTCGAGGAAAGCAAGCGACTGATGGCAGAAGCAGCTCTAATAACGCATCCGTCAGGAAATTTGCCAATAGCAATCACAACAGATGCTTCAAACACCGCTGCAGGAGCAGTACTCGAACAATGGGAGAGTAACATGTGGAAACCACTTGGGTTTTTCTCCAAAATGTTCACGGAAACACAAACGCGTTACAGCACATATGATCGTGAACTTACTGCTGTGTACATGGCGATCAAATTCTTTCGACACATGATTGAAGGACGACGTTTCATAGTGCGCACCGATCACATACCGCTCACCTATGCGTTTCAACAGGCATCGGCAAAGGCATCACCTAGACAATCCCGTCAACTGCAGTACATCTCACAGTTCAAGACTGAAATTGTACATGTTACGGGAAGCGACAATATAGTGGCGGATGCACTGTCACGCATCAACGCCATATCCATGCCAACAATTTTGGAAGCAAAAGATGTAGCCGACTACCAACAAACGGATGAAGAGCTCAAAACTATACTCTCGACGAATACATCGTTGAAGTTACAACAATTTTTCGTTGAAGGGACGAAAAATCCACTGTATTGTGACACATCAACGGCAGCAATACGACCGTATGTTCCTCAAAGCTTACGAAGAAAGGTTTTTGAAGTTATACTTCTTTACGCAGGGTAGTGAGAAAAAATTTTGGTCACGTGGCGTTACGTTTGAGTGTTCGTTCGTTCGTTCGTGCCAGATAGTCTTGAAGCTGCAATGGAGTGAGGGGGCAGGGTACTAGAGTGAAGGCAGCAGGCGCAACATTCTCTGTATGCCATATACCACCCTGACGCTTTGCTTCGCCGGGTCCCCCATCTAAGTACGCATTGCGGCCCGCAATGCTTGACTTTCATGATAGACCGGATGACGACGCCTCTGCACAGCTACGTGCGATCATCGTTTGACTTGTCCATTGATTTTGATGAGATGTTCCATCACCGGGTAGAACAGTATCACCATCTAATGGCATGAATCGTTCGGATTGACGAATATTAGATCGAGGAACCGCCATTAAATTATAATAAATTCTGTGCAGCGCTTGCGGGAAACTGGGAAAGAGTTTTATTTGAACCTTTTGTGTAAGTGCGTGTCTGTTGTTTGTGAATTTAATGCAAAATGCATAATTTCGTATGAGTTGGTAAGTACAATGTTAACTCAATGTTGATAATTATTTATTTACCAATTATTAATTTAATATTTATAATATAATTATAATAATACAGTAAAACTTTTATGATACTATTTTGTTGTAAGTTAAATGAACTTTGTGCGTGAGGGAATCAGAAAAAAAGCTGGACAACTAGCATACGTACTGATCGTCTTAAGGTAACTGTAGAGGTATGTGAACAGTGTATGAGTTTGTCATCGTCCCATATAATGTGTGGGTCACAAAACCAGCTACCTTACTGGAAATTATTTTGTATAAGTAATCATATTAAATAATCAATTACACAAAACAACAATATTAATCAAATTTATTCAATAATAGTGAACTAAATGATAATAACGTATAATTTAATAATTATTAATAAATAATATATATCAAATTAATAATTGAATAATAACTAATTAAATACATTCAAAGACTTGATTATTTTGGTAAAAATACATACATACATATGTACATAGGCGCAAGGTACAGAAAAATAGGAATTCTATCACAAAAACAACCCTACCTTTAGATCAACAAAGCTAAAAAATGGCATTGCCCACTGAAAACATTTCCAGAGCTGATTTTAACCAAAAAATGATAAAAATGGAAAAATAATGCTGTTTCATAATGTTGTTTTAGTTTGTCATTTAATTTTTGATTTCAGTATCACATATCAAATTCCACGAATCCAACAACTGCGAAAGAAGTATAACTTCCCCGCGCGTACTTGTTACACACACACTTTTTTTTTAACCTATATCACCAATCGTCTCACCCCGGAGGACGTTCGACCAGCAAAAATATTCGAAGAAAATACGTTTGGCCGAACATGGACAAAGACATCACTAGTTGGGTCAAAACATGCCTCAAATGTCAACGAGCGAAGATTCAACGCCACGTACATAACAGCCCTCAGCAATTTGCTCAAAGGAATGAGCGCTTCGAGCATGTTCATATCGACATCGTGGGACCACTACCACCTTCAAACGGCAATCGATATATATTAACCAAGATCGACCGTTTCACAAGATGACCAGAAGCGGTACCCATTCCCGACATAACAGCGGATACAGTTGCGACTGCATTTTATTCAAATTGGATCGCGCGATTTGGTTCACCCCGAACAATAACAACTGACCAAGGGACCCAATTTGAGTCGTTACTGTTCCGTGCGTTAACCCAGCTCACGGGGTGTAAACGAACACGTACGACCCCATATAACCCGGCAGCTAATGGGATGATCGAACGATGGCACAAGTCACTAAAAACGACAATACTGTGCCATGAAACGCAGCGTTGGACGGAAGTTATGCCAACAGTTCTTCTTGGCCTACGCGCAGCAATCAAAATTGATTTAAACTGCTTGCCCGCCGAACTAGTGTACGGGATAACACTTCGAATGCCAGGAGAATTTTTCATCGACGAGGAAATCATTCCTAATCTACAAATCTTCCTGGAAAACTTTAGACTGGACATGCAGAAATTGCGAGCGGCACCAGTAGCACATCATCGCAGCGACACAATGTTTGTCTTCAACCACACATGTACTCACGAATTTGTCCGAGAAGACGGAAAAAACAAGGCACTGCAGCTTCCATACTCAGGACCCACGAAGTCACCGAGAGGACAACTGATCGTGTTTTCACCATCCGTGTCAACGGGAAGTCCATGGCACTATCCACGGAAAGGCTAAAACTAGCGTATTTCGTCCGACAGGATGATGATGAAGTGACACCAAGCACTTCATCAGGGGAAACATACGCATCCAACAGCCGACAATTGCTCGTTTCCTTGAAGACATATTCAAAACCGAAACGAGTGCAATTCAACACGACATTAATAAACAAATAAAATTTGACAATTAATCAGCTGTGAGCTAAGAAATTGCAAATTCACAATTGTTTGGAGGGGGATCCTGTAGGGACTGTATAGCGACATCAGCGCATCTAGCGGTCAAATAACGTATACAGCGAACAAGGACACTTTCGTCCTGTTCAGTTTCGACCGCCGACGCGTGCGCACAGCGACTTGCGACTTCCTTGTGTTGCCATTACGTATCTTTGTAAATTTAGTTATAAATACATACATAGTCGAATAAGCGTGTTAAGATATATGTAAGTAGTGTTTTCATATATCCGGAGCTCACGACACTACAACCGGAAGCGCTGCACGCCATCTGTCAGCGAACGTGTCCCACCTCACGGCATCAATGTAAAAACACAGCAAGGCTACTCCTCTGACGTAATCGAATGCGTTTCAATCACACTCGAAGGTTTTGGAGGTGGTACTTACATGTGCACGCGGAAAATGCAAACACGACTAAAAGTGGATAGTTGCACACTACCGGCCGAACTACTTGTTGTCGAGAATGAGTTAATTCCCTCGCCGATATTATTGGAAAGCGACGTGCTTATCCACGATTCGAGGCGAGTTAAACTACAATCTGGAATGTGTTTGATCGAGGACATAAGTAAGTCGATCGTTACCGTAAAGTCAGAGCTCATGGAATCCGAGTCATTCGAATTTAGACAGTTGTTGTCCAAATTCCGATCGTGTTTTGCCGACAAAACATCCGAGATGGGACGAAGTAAGTCGTCGGTGATGACTATTCAGCTAACGTGTGAGAAACCGATTCAAAGCTGCCCGTACCGGATTCCATTTGCCAAACGAGTTCAATAATCGACGAACTACTGACACACAATATCATCCGCCCCAGCAAATCTACATATTCGTCTCCGATCGTGCTTGTGAAGAAGCAAAACGGAGAGGACCGACTTTGTGTAGATTTCCGAGCCGTCAACGCAGTCACGCAAAAGACTCCGTTCCGGATGCCGATAATTGACAAGATACTCTCGCAAATAGCTGGGAACAAGTTTTACACGACACTGGACTTGTTTTCAGGCTATTACCAAATACCGTTCGACGAAAATTCGATACGATACACAGCCTTTGTGACACACAGTGGTCACTACGAGTACACCGTCATGCCGTTTGGGTTAGTGAACGCGCCGATGGTATTTCAGCCGATGATAACGACGATCGTCCGTGAGCTTCGTTCAAAAAAAATCGTTAACTATATGGACGAAGTGATTATTGCGAGCGATACCATTTCCAAACGAATCGAGCTATTAGCGAAATTCCTCACGGTACTCGCAGACGAAGGATTGACGTTGTGAACATCAAAGAGCTTTTTTTGCAACCGAGATGTTGTTCTTGGGACACACCATCTCGTGCTCCGGAATTAAGCCAGGAAATGTGAAAATCAAAGCCGTCATCAACTTCCCGACACCGACGAACGCCAGAGAAGTCAAAGGATTCTTGGGATTATTCGAAAGTTCATCCAGGAGTACGCTGTCATCGCCCGGCCTTTAATTGCATTGTTAAAAACCAAAAATCACTCGAAATTTGACTGGACACCGGATTGCGATAGAGCCTTTGGAAAATTGAAGACTCTGCTGAGTGATAAATCGATTTTAGCACTATACGATCCATCGGAATGTTACCAAGTTCACACCGACGCCAGCACGGTTGGACTTGCCGCCGTGCTGTTTCAATCACCAGACCAGGTGATGTGGAAACCCGTATTTTACTACAGCCACCAATGTAACGACGCAGAACAACGATACAGTAGTCACGAATTGGAAGTGTTGGCAATTGTCGAGGCACTTGAACGATTTAAGTTTTACTTGCTGGGTAAACATTTTCAAGTAGTGACAGATAACCTAGCCGTATCGACAACCAAGCTGTTGACTCCGTTGAACAACCGTGTTGCACGCTGGTGGCTTAAACTTCAGGAGTTTGACTTTGAAGTCACACACCGAGCAGGCAATCGTATGTCTCACGTAGACGCTCTACGCCGAAGCCCGACCGATTAACCTATTGAGCCGAAATTCGTTGCCGAGAACATGTTGGTGATCGGTACGAACGAAGACGATTGGTTGCTATCAATGCAAAAACGTGATAAACAGTTAAACGATATTATCAACATCCTACGCGACCAGGAAACTAGTCTGTAAGCGAAACAAATAAAAAAGGACTACGTAATAAAGGTAGGACGACTCATGCGAAATTAGGAAAACAATCCGAAGTTTGTTGTACCGGCCGCTATACGATGGAGGATTGTACGAAGTTGCCACGATGAATCGGGGCATCCGAGAAGCAAACGTGGAAACGTCCATATAATAGCACTGGTGGATCCATTTACCAAGTACACGATACTCCGAGCTGTTCGAGATACGAGCGTCAAACACATAATCGCAATGCCAAGAGACGTAACAACTTTCTTTGGGTTGCCGATGCGCATTATATCCGATCGTGGATCCTCTTACACCTCGAAAGAGTTTTCTGAATTCTGCAGTCTTCATGACATTCAGCATGTACAAGTACCAGTACGCACTCCACGTACTAATGAACAAGTGGAGCGTATTAACCATACTGTACTCACGAGATTACGCTGCTCGACGAGAGACCGTAAGGATCGGGATCAATATCTACTAATGATTCAGTGGACTCTGAATACTCAACCGCATTTCACCACGGGATTTGCGCCGAACCAGTTGTTGTTCGACTTTCAACTACGTGATGTAACAGCCAATCGAGTGGTGTTAGCCCTGAATATCGACGATGAGACTACTTCAATATCCGAAATTCGACAAATTGCAGCCGGCCGTATCTTTCATGCGAAACAGAGTTGGAAACAACGTTTCGACGAAAAGCACAAGCAATCGCACCAGTACCAAGAAGGAGACCTAGTCGTAGTCGACAACGTTCCTACCGCTTGTGGTGAATCGCTGAAACTCGAGCCGAAGTACAAAGGACCGTTTCAAATCACGAAGGTTCTTCGCCACGATAGGTACGTAGTGAAACCGAGGACGAAAATACAGCGGGGTGTATACCGCCGACCGACTCAAGCCGTGGTGTCACCTCAGCCCGGAACTTGACTGTCTTGATTTCGAGGACGACGACGATCATCGGGACGATTATGGGTCAGGAGTAGCCGAGCTGTCAACTTTGGCCGATCTGGCGACACCGACTTTACCGGAGAGTGTCGACCAACTGAGAGATGGTCATTGAGTAGCGAGCGGTCGTCGCGAATGGTTATTGTCTTGTGTAGTCATCTACCATTTCAGCCATCTCTAACAATAGTACCCTACTAAGATATGAACATTTACGCAAAATCCTATCCATATCCTGCTAATATGAGGGAAGAAGTCAAAGCACAAATAAATCAACTTCTAAGGAATGGAATCATAAGGCAATCAAAAAGTCCTTACAACTCTTCCATATGGACAGTTAAAAAGAAATTGGCAAAAGGAAGTATCGCATAGCAATTGATAACAAAAAAAATCGTAATTCTGTCAGAATTTCTGGCATCTATCCCTTACCAGACATCTCTGGCATAATTTCCAGTTTGGAAAATTCAAAATTCTTTACTATCATAGACCTTACATCTGGATTTCATCAGATTAAGATGAAAAATGAAAATATACCCAAAATTTGCTTTCTCTACTATGAATGAAAAGTACGAGTTCACTCGACTTCCATTTGGCTTGAAAAATGCCTCAGCAATATTTCAGCGTGCAATAGACGATGTCCTTAAAGAATATATAGGAAACATTTGCTATGTATGCATCGACGATATCATAATATTTTGAAGTACCGCAAGGGTATTTGAAAACCTTGCTAAGCCTGATTTTCGTGTCAACTTAGACAAAACACAGTTCCTTAAATTCGAAACGTAGTGATTTTGAAACACCAGAAACACCTTGCTCTTAGTTTTTATTCCACTGTCGAAGTGTGTGTATCTACTTGTTCTTAAATTATATAGACCTTTTCACAGTGCTATTTACTTACATATGTTATGTTACAGTTCAATAGTTCCATTAACTTTTTACCATAAACTATCTATTTGTTTTATATTAATGTGTATGCATATTTTGAACATATTTGGATATTAATCTCATCACATAAACTTTATTGTTCCCTTCAACTCTGTATATATTTATTGTAGTTAATCAACACCTAACTTTCAATTAATATATTATTCCAAGAGATGAAAGGTCCAGAGTTTGTTGTTGATATCTTGGTATAAAATGGCATAAAACTGTGATTAAACACTTGTGGTAAACATAACTATTTTTATGCTGTAAAAGTGAACAATAGGTTTTTTAAAATGGCTGACGGTAGTGTCTGTGTTTCAAAACTTAACTATGAAAACTATACATTATGGAGCTATAAAGCAGCGCTCGTCCTGATTAAAGATAAAACTTGGACGATTATCAGCAATCCAAAACCAACAACTGGTGCAAACACGTGGTCATTGACAAATCAACGGCACTAGGCTTTGATTTGGCGGTCGAACTTCAAGCCGCTCTCTTTCTCGGTAGTCCACCCGGATCTTACAATACTCTCGTTACTACGTTAGAGAGTTGTGACACGAAAGAAATACCTTCATCTTTCGTCAAAGGTAGACTAATGGACGAATGTAACAGACACAAAAGTTCGATTCAAATGAAGAGTCTACAATGAAAATGACTGTGGTGAAAGGTACGAACAATAATAAAAATGGAAAAGGTGAAGCGCAAAGCAAAACATTTTTCTGTTGTTGTTTTTTTGTAAAAAGTAAGGTCATTCAAAACGTGAAAGAACCAAATTCCAGACTTGGACAAATAGACACCAACACGCAAACAAAGCTTCGCAAACAATTAACGAAGTGTGCATGGTCGAAAAGGATGCAGACATAATGTCTGAAGGAAGCTGTTCCAAGGTGACTAAAAACAATGATGAAAACAACTGAATAGGGGATTCCGGTGCTACAAGCCACATGACTGATCAAACAAGTTTAACAAAAGTGGGCACGTCCGACTTGCAGATTCGACATGTGATACACTGTCTTTGAGACCAATCCGCTGATTGCAGACAGAAGTCTTAGTAGCGCAGTGTGTCATCACGATAGCGCAGAAGAAGAAGCAATCGAAGAGGAGGCAATCAATTTGTTGGCGTTGCCATTGGCGTTGAAGCTGAAAAGTCTAGTTCGACGCATCGAGCAACGCGATTCCAGAAAACAAATCAAAATTGATTTAAACTGCTTGCCCGCCGAACTAGTGTACGGGATAACACTTCGAATGCCAGGAGAATTTTTCATCGACGAGGAAATCATTCCTAATCTACAAATCTTCCTGGAAAACTTTAGACTGGACATGCAGAAATTGCGAGCGGCACCAGTAGCACATCATCGCAGCGACACAATGTTTGTCTTCAACCACACATGTACTCACGAATTTGTCCGAGAAGACGGAAAAAACAAGGCACTGCAGCTTCCATACTCAGGACCCACGAAGTCACCGAGAGGACAACTGATCGTGTTTTCACCATCCGTGTCAACGGGAAGTCCATGGCACTATCCACGGAAAGGCTAAAACTAGCGTATTTCGTCCGACAGGATGATGATGAAGCGACACCAAGCACTTCATCAGGGGAACCATACGCATCCAACAGCCGACAATTGCTCGTTTCCTTGAAGACATATTCAAAACCGAAACGAGTGCAATTCAACACGACATTAATAAACAAATAAAATTTGACAATTAATCAGCTGTGAGCTAAGAAATTGCAAATTCACAATTGTTTGGAGGGGGATCCTGTAGGGACTGTATAGCGACATCAGCGCATCTAGCGGTCAAATAACGTATACAGCGAACAAGGACACTTTCGTCCTGTTCAGTTTCGACCGCCGACGCGTGCGCACAGCGACTTGCGACTTCCTTGTGTTGCCATTACGTATCTTTGTAAATTTAGTTATAAATACATACATAGTCGAATAAGCGTGTTAAGATATATGTAAGTAGTGTTTTCATATATCCGGAGCTCACGACACTACAACCGGAAGCGCTGCACGCCATCTGTCAGCGAACGTGTCCCACCTCACGGCATCAATGTAAAAACACAGCAAGGCTACTCCTCTGACGTAATCGAATGCGTTTCAATCACACTCGAAGGTTTTGGAGGTGGTACTTACATGTGCACGCGGAAAATGCAAACACGACTAAAAGTGGATAGTTGCACACTACCGGCCGAACTACTTGTTGTCGAGAATGAGTTAATTCCCTCGCCGATATTATTGGAAAGCGACGTGCTTATCCACGATTCGAGGCGAGTTAAACTACAATCTGGAATGTGTTTGATCGAGGACATAAGTAAGTCGATCGTTACCGTAAAGTCAGAGCTCATGGAATCCGAGTCATTCGAATTTAGACAGTTGTTGTCCAAATTCCGATCGTGTTTTGCCGACAAAACATCCGAGATGGGACGAAGTAAGTCGTCGGTGATGACTATTCAGCTAACGTGTGAGAAACCGATTCAAAGCTGCCCGTACCGGATTCCATTTGCCAAACGAGTTCAATAATCGACGAACTACTGACACACAATATCATCCGCCCCAGCAAATCTACATATTCGTCTCCGATCGTGCTTGTGAAGAAGCAAAACGGAGAGGACCGACTTTGTGTAGATTTCCGAGCCGTCAACGCAGTCACGCAAAAGACTCCGTTCCGGATGCCGATAATTGACAAGATACTCTCGCAAATAGCTGGGAACAAGTTTTACACGACACTGGACTTGTTTTCAGGCTATTACCAAATACCGTTCGACGAAAATTCGATACGATACACAGCCTTTGTGACACACAGTGGTCACTACGAGTACACCGTCATGCCGTTTGGGTTAGTGAACGCGCCGATGGTATTTCAGCCGATGATAACGACGATCGTCCGTGAGCTTCGTTCAAAAAAAATCGTTAACTATATGGACGAAGTGATTATTGCGAGCGATACCATTTCCAAACGAATCGAGCTATTAGCGAAATTCCTCACGGTACTCGCAGACGAAGGATTGACGTTGTGAACATCAAAGAGCTTTTTTTGCAACCGAGATGTTGTTCTTGGGACACACCATCTCGTGCTCCGGAATTAAGCCAGGAAATGTGAAAATCAAAGCCGTCATCAACTTCCCGACACCGACGAACGCCAGAGAAGTCAAAGGATTCTTGGGATTATTCGAAAGTTCATCCAGGAGTACGCTGTCATCGCCCGGCCTTTAATTGCATTGTTAAAAACCAAAAATCACTCGAAATTTGACTGGACACCGGATTGCGATAGAGCCTTTGGAAAATTGAAGACTCTGCTGAGTGATAAATCGATTTTAGCACTATACGATCCATCGGAATGTTACCAAGTTCACACCGACGCCAGCACGGTTGGACTTGCCGCCGTGCTGTTTCAATCACCAGACCAGGTGATGTGGAAACCCGTATTTTACTACAGCCACCAATGTAACGACGCAGAACAACGATACAGTAGTCACGAATTGGAAGTGTTGGCAATTGTCGAGGCACTTGAACGATTTAAGTTTTACTTGCTGGGTAAACATTTTCAAGTAGTGACAGATAACCTAGCCGTATCGACAACCAAGCTGTTGACTCCGTTGAACAACCGTGTTGCACGCTGGTGGCTTAAACTTCAGGAGTTTGACTTTGAAGTCACACACCGAGCAGGCAATCGTATGTCTCACGTAGACGCTCTACGCCGAAGCCCGACCGATTAACCTATTGAGCCGAAATTCGTTGCCGAGAACATGTTGGTGATCGGTACGAACGAAGACGATTGGTTGCTATCAATGCAAAAACGTGATAAACAGTTAAACGATATTATCAACATCCTACGCGACCAGGAAACTAGTCTGTAAGCGAAACAAATAAAAAAGGACTACGTAATAAAGGTAGGACGACTCATGCGAAATTAGGAAAACAATCCGAAGTTTGTTGTACCGGCCGCTATACGATGGAGGATTGTACGAAGTTGCCACGATGAATCGGGGCATCCGAGAAGCAAACGTGGAAACGTCCATATAATAGCACTGGTGGATCCATTTACCAAGTACACGATACTCCGAGCTGTTCGAGATGCGAGCGTCAAACACATAATCGCAATGCCAAGAGACGTAACAACTTTCTTTGGGTTGCCGATGCGCATTATATCCGATCGTGGATCCTCTTACACCTCGAAAGAGTTTTCTGAATTCTGCAGTCTTCATGACATTCAGCATGTACAAGTACCAGTACGCACTCCACGTACTAATGAACAAGTGGAGCGTATTAACCATACTGTACTCACGAGATTACGCTGCTCGACGAGAGACCGTAAGGATCGGGATCAATATCTACTAATGATTCAGTGGACTCTGAATACTCAACCGCATTTCACCACGGGATTTGCGCCGAACCAGTTGTTGTTCGACTTTCAACTACGTGATGTAACAGCCAATCGAGTGGTGTTAGCCCTGAATATCGACGATGAGACTACTTCAATATCCGAAATTCGACAAATTGCAGCCGGCCGTATCTTTCATGCGAAACAGAGTTGGAAACAACGTTTCGACGAAAAGCACAAGCAATCGCACCAGTACCAAGAAGGAGACCTAGTCGTAGTCGACAACGTTCCTACCGCTTGTGGTGAATCGCTGAAACTCGAGCCGAAGTACAAAGGACCGTTTCAAATCACGAAGGTTCTTCGCCACGATAGGTACGTAGTGAAACCGAGGACGAAAATACAGCGGGGTGTATACCGCCGACCGACTCAAGCCGTGGTGTCACCTCAGCCCGGAACTTGACTGTCTTGATTTCGAGGACGACGACGATCATCGGGACGATTATGGGTCAGGAGTAGCCGAGCTGTCAACTTTGGCCGATCTGGCGACACCGACTTTACCGGAGAGTGTCGACCAACTGAGAGATGGTCATTGAGTAGCGAGCGGTCGTCGCGAATGGTTATTGTCTTGTGTAGTCATCTACCATTTCAGCCATCTCTAACAATAGTACCCTACTAAGATATGAACATTTACGCAAAATCCTATCCATATCCTGCTAATATGAGGGAAGAAGTCAAAGCACAAATAAATCAACTTCTAAGGAATGGAATCATAAGGCAATCAAAAAGTCCTTACAACTCTTCCATATGGACAGTTAAAAAGAAATTGGCAAAAGGAAGTATCGCATAGCAATTGATAACAAAAAAAATCGTAATTCTGTCAGAATTTCTGGCATCTATCCCTTACCAGACATCTCTGGCATAATTTCCAGTTTGGAAAATTCAAAATTCTTTACTATCATAGACCTTACATCTGGATTTCATCAGATTAAGATGAAAAATGAAAATATACCCAAAATTTGCTTTCTCTACTATGAATGAAAAGTACGAGTTCACTCGACTTCCATTTGGCTTGAAAAATGCCTCAGCAATATTTCAGCGTGCAATAGACGATGTCCTTAAAGAATATATAGGAAACATTTGCTATGTATGCATCGACGATATCATAATATTTTGAAGTACCGCAAGGGTATTTGAAAACCTTGCTAAGCCTGATTTTCGTGTCAACTTAGACAAAACACAGTTCCTTAAATTCGAAACGTAGTGATTTTGAAACACCAGAAACACCTTGCTCTTAGTTTTTATTCCACTGTCGAAGTGTGTGTATCTACTTGTTCTTAAATTATATAGACCTTTTCACAGTGCTATTTACTTACATATGTTATGTTACAGTTCAATAGTTCCATTAACTTTTTACCATAAACTATCTATTTGTTTTATATTAATGTGTATGCATATTTTGAACATATTTGGATATTAATCTCATCACATAAACTTTATTGTTCCCTTCAACTCTGTATATATTTATTGTAGTTAATCAACACCTAACTTTCAATTAATATATTATTCCAAGAGATGAAAGGTCCAGAGTTTGTTGTTGATATCTTGGTATAAAATGGCATAAAACTGTGATTAAACACTTGTGGTAAACATAACTATTTTTATGCTGTAAAAGTGAACAATAGGTTTTTTAAAATGGCTGACGGTAGTGTCTGTGTTTCAAAACTTAACTATGAAAACTATACATTATGGAGCTATAAAGCAGCGCTCGTCCTGATTAAAGATAAAACTTGGACGATTATCAGCAATCCAAAACCAACAACTGGTGCAAACACGTGGTCATTGACAAATCAACGGCACTAGGCTTTGATTTGGCGGTCGAACTTCAAGCCGCTCTCTTTCTCGGTAGTCCACCCGGATCTTACAATACTCTCGTTACTACGTTAGAGAGTTGTGACACGAAAGAAATACCTTCATCTTTCGTCAAAGGTAGACTAATGGACGAATGTAACAGACACAAAAGTTCGATTCAAATGAAGAGTCTACAATGAAAATGACTGTGGTGAAAGGTACGAACAATAATAAAAATGGAAAAGGTGAAGCGCAAAGCAAAACATTTTTCTGTTGTTGTTTTTTTGTAAAAAGTAAGGTCATTCAAAACGTGAAAGAACCAAATTCCAGACTTGGACAAATAGACACCAACACGCAAACAAAGCTTCGCAAACAATTAACGAAGTGTGCATGGTCGAAAAGGATGCAGACATAATGTCTGAAGGAAGCTGTTCCAAGGTGACTAAAAACAATGATGAAAACAACTGAATAGGGGATTCCGGTGCTACAAGCCACATGACTGATCAAACAAGTTTAACAAAAGTGGGCACGTCCGACTTGCAGATTCGACATGTGATACACTGTCTTTGAGACCAATCCGCTGATTGCAGACAGAAGTCTTAGTAGCGCAGTGTGTCATCACGATAGCGCAGAAGAAGAAGCAATCGAAGAGGAGGCAATCAATTTGTTGGCGTTGCCATTGGCGTTGAAGCTGAAAAGTCTAGTTCGACGCATCGAGCAACGCGATTCCAGAAAACAAATCAAAATTGATTTAAACTGCTTGCCCGCCGAACTAGTGTACGGGATAACACTTCGAATGCCAGGAGAATTTTTCATCGACGAGGAAATCATTCCTAATCTACAAATCTTCCTGGAAAACTTTAGACTGGACATGCAGAAATTGCGAGCGGCACCAGTAGCACATCATCGCAGCGACACAATGTTTGTCTTCAACCACACATGTACTCACGAATTTGTCCGAGAAGACGGAAAAAACAAGGCACTGCAGCTTCCATACTCAGGACCCACGAAGTCACCGAGAGGACAACTGATCGTGTTTTCACCATCCGTGTCAACGGGAAGTCCATGGCACTATCCACGGAAAGGCTAAAACTAGCGTATTTCGTCCGACAGGATGATGATGAAGCGACACCAAGCACTTCATCAGGGGAACCATACGCATCCAACAGCCGACAATTGCTCGTTTCCTTGAAGACATATTCAAAACCGAAACGAGTGCAATTCAACACGACATTAATAAACAAATAAAATTTGACAATTAATCAGCTGTGAGCTAAGAAATTGCAAATTCACAATTGTTTGGAGGGGGATCCTGTAGGGACTGTATAGCGACATCAGCGCATCTAGCGGTCAAATAACGTATACAGCGAACAAGGACACTTTCGTCCTGTTCAGTTTCGACCGCCGACGCGTGCGCACAGCGACTTGCGACTTCCTTGTGTTGCCATTACGTATCTTTGTAAATTTAGTTATAAATACATACATAGTCGAATAAGCGTGTTAAGATATATGTAAGTAGTGTTTTCATATATCCGGAGCTCACGACACTACAACCGGAAGCGCTGCACGCCATCTGTCAGCGAACGTGTCCCACCTCACGGCATCAATGTAAAAACACAGCAAGGCTACTCCTCTGACGTAATCGAATGCGTTTCAATCACACTCGAAGGTTTTGGAGGTGGTACTTACATGTGCACGCGGAAAATGCAAACACGACTAAAAGTGGATAGTTGCACACTACCGGCCGAACTACTTGTTGTCGAGAATGAGTTAATTCCCTCGCCGATATTATTGGAAAGCGACGTGCTTATCCACGATTCGAGGCGAGTTAAACTACAATCTGGAATGTGTTTGATCGAGGACATAAGTAAGTCGATCGTTACCGTAAAGTCAGAGCTCATGGAATCCGAGTCATTCGAATTTAGACAGTTGTTGTCCAAATTCCGATCGTGTTTTGCCGACAAAACATCCGAGATGGGACGAAGTAAGTCGTCGGTGATGACTATTCAGCTAACGTGTGAGAAACCGATTCAAAGCTGCCCGTACCGGATTCCATTTGCCAAACGAGTTCAATAATCGACGAACTACTGACACACAATATCATCCGCCCCAGCAAATCTACATATTCGTCTCCGATCGTGCTTGTGAAGAAGCAAAACGGAGAGGACCGACTTTGTGTAGATTTCCGAGCCGTCAACGCAGTCACGCAAAAGACTCCGTTCCGGATGCCGATAATTGACAAGATACTCTCGCAAATAGCTGGGAACAAGTTTTACACGACACTGGACTTGTTTTCAGGCTATTACCAAATACCGTTCGACGAAAATTCGATACGATACACAGCCTTTGTGACACACAGTGGTCACTACGAGTACACCGTCATGCCGTTTGGGTTAGTGAACGCGCCGATGGTATTTCAGCCGATGATAACGACGATCGTCCGTGAGCTTCGTTCAAAAAAAATCGTTAACTATATGGACGAAGTGATTATTGCGAGCGATACCATTTCCAAACGAATCGAGCTATTAGCGAAATTCCTCACGGTACTCGAAGACGAAAGATTGACGTTGTGAACATCAAAGTGCTTTTTTTGCAACCGAGATGTTGTTCTTGGGACACACCATCTCGTGCTCCGGAATTAAGCCAGGAAATGTGAAAATCAAAGCCGTCATCAACTTCCCGACACCGACGAACGCCAGAGAAGTCAAAGGATTCTTGGGATTATTCGAAAGTTCATCCAGGAGTACGCTGTCATCGCCCGGCCTTTAATTTCATTGTTAAAAACCAAAAATCACTCGAAATTTGACTGGACACCGGATTGCGATAGAGCCTTTGGAAAATTGAAGACTCTGCTGAGTGATAAATCGATTTTAGCACTATACGATCCATCGGAATGTTACCAAGTTCACACCGACGCCAGCACGGTTGGACTTGCCGCCGTGCTGTTTCAATCACCAGACCAGGTGATGTGGAAACCCGTATTTTACTACAGCCACCAATGTAACGACGCAGAACAACGATACAGTAGTCACGAATTGGAAGTGTTGGCAATTGTCGAGGCACTTGAACGATTTAAGTTTTACTTGCTGGGTAAACATTTTCAAGTAGTGACAGATAACCTAGCCGTATCGACAACCAAGCTGTTGACTCCGTTGAACAACCGTGTTGCACGCTGGTGGCTTAAACTTCAGGAGTTTGACTTTGAAGTCACACACCGAGCAGGCAATCGTATGTCTCACGTAGACGCTCTACGCCGAAGCCCGACCGATTAACCTATTGAGCCGAAATTCGTTGCCGAGAACATGTTGGTGATCGGTACGAACGAAGACGATTGGTTGCTATCAATGCAAAAACGTGATAAACAGTTAAACGATATTATCAACATCCTACGCGACCAGGAAACTAGTCTGTAAGCGAAACAAATAAAAAAGGACTACGTAATAAAGGTAGGACGACTCATGCGAAATTAGGAAAACAATCCGAAGTTTGTTGTACCGGCCGCTATACGATGGAGGATTGTACGAAGTTGCCACGATGAATCGGGGCATCCGAGAAGCAAACGTGGAAACGTCCATATAATAGCACTGGTGGATCCATTTACCAAGTACACGATACTCCGAGCTGTTCGAGATACGAGCGTCAAACACATAATCGCAATGCCAAGAGACGTAACAACTTTCTTTGGGTTGCCGATGCGCATTATATCCGATCGTGGATCCTCTTACACCTCGAAAGAGTTTTCTGAATTCTGCAGTCTTCATGACATTCAGCATGTACAAGTACCAGTACGCACTCCACGTACTAATGAACAAGTGGAGCGTATTAACCATACTGTACTCACGAGATTACGCTGCTCGACGAGAGACCGTAAGGATCGGGATCAATATCTACTAATGATTCAGTGGACTCTGAATACTCAACCGCATTTCACCACGGGATTTGCGCCGAACCAGTTGTTGTTCGACTTTCAACTACGTGATGTAACAGCCAATCGAGTGGTGTTAGCCCTGAATATCGACGATGAGACTACTTCAATATCCGAAATTCGACAAATTGCAGCCGGCCGTATCTTTCATGCGAAACAGAGTTGGAAACAACGTTTCGACGAAAAGCACAAGCAATCGCACCAGTACCAAGAAGGAGACCTAGTCGTAGTCGACAACGTTCCTACCGCTTGTGGTGAATCGCTGAAACTCGAGCCGAAGTACAAAGGACCGTTTCAAATCACGAAGGTTCTTCGCCACGATAGGTACGTAGTGAAACCGAGGACGAAAATACAGCGGGGTGTATACCGCCGACCGACTCAAGCCGTGGTGTCACCTCAGCCCGGAACTTGACTGTCTTGATTTCGAGGACGACGACGATCATCGGGACGATTATGGGTCAGGAGTAGCCGAGCTGTCAACTTTGGCCGATCTGGCGACACCGACTTTACCGGAGAGTGTCGACCAACTGAGAGATGGTCATTGAGTAGCGAGCGGTCGTCGCGAATGGTTATTGTCTTGTGTAGTCATCTACCATTTCAGCCATCTCTAACAATAGTACCCTACTAAGATATGAACATTTACGCAAAATCCTATCCATATCCTGCTAATATGAGGGAAGAAGTCAAAGCACAAATAAATCAACTTCTAAGGAATGGAATCATAAGGCAATCAAAAAGTCCTTACAACTCTTCCATATGGACAGTTAAAAAGAAATTGGCAGGAGGAAGTATCGCATAGCAATTGATAACAAAAAAAATCGTAATTCTGTCAGAATTTCTGGCATCTATCCCTTACCAGACATCTCTGGCATAATTTCCAGTTTGGAAAATTCAAAATTCTTTACTATCATAGACCTTACATCTGGATTTCATCAGATTAAGATGAAAAATGAAAATATACCCAAAATTTGCTTTCTCTACTATGAATGAAAAGTACGAGTTCACTCGACTTCCATTTGGCTTGAAAAATGCCTCAGCAATATTTCAGCGTGCAATAGACGATGTCCTTAAAGAATATATAGGAAACATTTGCTATGTATGCATCGACGATATCATAATATTTTGAAGTACCGCAAGGGTATTTGAAAACCTTGCTAAGCCTGATTTTCGTGTCAACTTAGACAAAACACAGTTCCTTAAATTCGAAACGTAGTGATTTTGAAACACCAGAAACACCTTGCTCTTAGTTTTTATTCCACTGTCGAAGTGTGTGTATCTACTTGTTCTTAAATTATATAGACCTTTTCACAGTGCTATTTACTTACATATGTTATGTTACAGTTCAATAGTTCCATTAACTTTTTACCATAAACTATCTATTTGTTTTATATTAATGTGTATGCATATTTTGAACATATTTGGATATTAATCTCATCACATAAACTTTATTGTTCCCTTCAACTCTGTATATATTTATTGTAGTTAATCAACACCTAACTTTCAATTAATATATTATTCCAAGAGATGAAAGGTCCAGAGTTTGTTGTTGATATCTTGGTATAAAATGGCATAAAACTGTGATTAAACACTTGTGGTAAACATAACTATTTTTATGCTGTAAAAGTGAACAATAGGTTTTTTAAAATGGCTGACGGTAGTGTCTGTGTTTCAAAACTTAACTATGAAAACTATACATTATGGAGCTATAAAGCAGCGCTCGTCCTGATTAAAGATAAAACTTGGACGATTATCAGCAATCCAAAACCAACAACTGGTGCAAACACGTGGTCATTGACAAATCAACGGCACTAGGCTTTGATTTGGCGGTCGAACTTCAAGCCGCTCTCTTTCTCGGTAGTCCACCCGGATCTTACAATACTCTCGTTACTACGTTAGAGAGTTGTGACACGAAAGAAATACCTTCATCTTTCGTCAAAGGTAGACTAATGGACGAATGTAACAGACACAAAAGTTCGATTCAAATGAAGAGTCTACAATGAAAATTACTGTGGTGAAAGGTACGAACAATAATAAAAATGGAAAAGGTGAAGCGCAAAGCAAAACATTTTTCTGTTGTTGTTTTTTTGTAAAAAGTAAGGTCATTCAAAACGTGAAAGAACCAAATTCCAGACTTGGACAAATAGACACCAACACGCAAACAAAGCTTCGCAAACAATTAACGAAGTGTGCATGGTCGAAAAGGATGCAGACATAATGTCTGAAGGAAGCTGTTCCAAGGTGACTAAAAACAATGATGAAAACAACTGAATAGGGGATTCCGGTGCTACAAGCCACATGACTGATCAAACAAGTTTAACAAAAGTGGGCACGTCCGACTTGCAGATTCGACATGTGATACACTGTCTTTGAGACCAATCCGCTGATTGCAGACAGAAGTCTTAGTAGCGCAGTGTGTCATCACGATAGCGCAGAAGAAGAAGCAATCGAAGAGGAGGCAATCAATTTGTTGGCGTTGCCATTGGCGTTGAAGCTGAAAAGTCTAGTTCGACGCATCGAGCAACGCGATTCCAGAAAACTGATACGCAGTGTTATGCAAGTTAACAAACAATCCCATGCTAACCCGCAACCGGATGCTGACGTTATCAAACAATTCCGCGATAGCCCGAATTCAGGTGCTGACAACGCATTTTCATCCGAAGCATGTGGTCGCGGAACGGACAACAAAATCCCGCGAACATGGGAAATGCAACTGCAGCACAAAATTCCCTTAAATAGCCGTAACGATTTGTAGCACTTCACTATTGTATTTTTGGTTCTGAACGCGACTACCTTACTGTTTCAAGATTTGTATGGTGTACCCGGTGTTGGCAGTTTACACGTGTGGCATCGGCGTTTTGGACACAGAGATGCAGCAGCAATAAAATCTCTAATAGATAATGGACTGGTCACCACCATCAAAATAAAGGAATGCGGCAGTCACGAGGTTGGGTAATGGGACACATGCCTCGTCAACTTTCCCCGAAAGAGTCTCAAACAAAATATAACGCTATATTTAATAAACTCTAAAACATTGCTGGGCGGCTGCCGATTCAGTATGGCTAGTAAGATTGAATATGCAGCCGCCCTGCACTATTTTAGAGTTTATTACCAAGTTGAGCAAAAAATCCCTAATAATCCGATTTTGTTTTGAAGGTGCATTTGATAAGTGGAGTGCTCTTTTATATGTGGAAAATTCAAACTTCTTTAAGCTTAAGTTTCTGACTTGCAAGCTTTCAAAATGTTTGATTTTTTTTAAAGAAATTTAGTTTGCACAATTACTATGAGCAATCTGCAGAATCGATTTTGATGAAAATTTTCGTGCCATTTTATTATATTGTAAAAAACTGTAAGCCGAAGATCCTAAGTGCACTCTAAGTGGTAAAAAAATTAAATAAAAAAAGGCTTTCCGATCTTTTTTATATGTATTGCTATTCTTCGGCAAGGGTTAAATGTTTTAAAAATTTTAACCAAACCTATCTTATAGGAAATTTTATTATGCCACTTTTATTACCACACAACTTTGCTCTAAAATGGACCGTTTTAAAGTTAGAAGTAAGAAAATAAAGATTTTTAAATTTTTAAACATTTCGATTTTTTTAATATTCGCGACTTTTTTGAAAGGGAAGATAGGTCAATTATTGTTATACGAAAAAAAATTCCACAAATTTTCATGCAAAAATTTGTGTGCCCCTCCCCCTCTTAACGGCCAAATGTAGTCGTTTTTTACAGATCCGCCCTGATCTAGTTATCGTGTGTCTGATACGTCTAGGCTGAGTGACTTCTACCTGCCGAAAATTGAATAACAGGGAGGAACTGCGAGAAAATTATAAATTCACATTGCTTTGATTTATTAATTGAAAAAACACTGGAGACACGAGCCACCAGATCAGCAAATTTATTCCCACGCTAATTGCATCAGCCGTTACAGTTCTCACGATGCAGCTAAAATTCCAGAAAGGCGGGAAACTAATACATCGAAAAATTTCTGACACCATGATAAACGCAATTGAAATGGTGGTTATGAGGATAGATTGAGGTAGCTAGAAGAGCTTTTGTACTAATATGTTGAATGAATAAAATATTTTTTGGATTGAATTTCGCAAAGGAATTTATTAATTGGCGCCCGAGCAGGGACAGCGATGATCGTCGACTAGACACAAAAGTTAGTAGTTTTCAAAAGAGATCCTCAGCGACTAGAAACGGAAGTTATAATGAAGCAGTTACCGAAAAATATTATCCTTGAGTCCATTTACCGTGCGTGGCCGATAAATACCTTCAAAAAGGTCTACTGCTGCGAAAAAAATTTCGTAGTCCTCGCGTGCCAGACAAACACTTCTCGGCAAAGGTGTCAAAGGCTCAACGCACAAGAAATTCATCATCGAAGGTACGAGGTACCATAACAGCGTCTAACCTGAGGAAAGGTAGTCGGCAAGGAACCGGCAGCCTTTTCGATGCATTGTTTAGGGTAACAGAAGAATAAGTGACAATGTTAAGAAACACTTTTTAGTAATAATAAGATTTTAAGCTTATAATAGATGGACAATACATGACGGAAGACCTATTACCTTCCTATTTCGCACGGTTAACCATACCGAGGTTAATAATCTACGAAAATGAAACGTCGATCAGAATTTGAAGTCTTTGCGTAATTTCATTTACGGATCCTGAAGAGTTAAGATATTCACCGACCATCAGCCACTGATATACACTCTAAATAATTGAAACATCATCAAAATGAAGAGGTGAAAGTCTATATTGAAAGAGTACAATTACTAGCTCCAATATAAGCCTGACAAGGGAAATGTGACAGCCGATTCTCTTTCCAGGAAGCCGGTAGTCCCCAGTATCAATTCAAGGACTGCCAGTTCTTGTAGTGATGTACATATGTTCATCCCACAATCGAATTTCATCGGTAGAAACTCTGTTTAGAACCCAACTTTTACTCAAAATTGACACAGAAACCAGCTACCAACTCGAAAGACCTTTCCCGAATTACACTAGGTATATCTTTTCGGAACCCCAATACAACAGGGAGAACTAGTCATGTATACGCTACAACCAAAACCATTGAAATTCTATCGAAGAATTCTGCAGACGTTGCATTTACCGCATTCTACAAATTGCAACGTCTAATGTTCAGAAACGACACGACGTCAGCAAAAATATCACATAAATATGTACTTATACCTGCAGGCTCGCCCCAGTTGATTCCCGGATACATTAGAGAGACCTTTAAGTTGATTTTCCGATTCATTCGTTATGCTAAATAAACAATTAATTTTCTAAAAAGCAATAATCAGTTTTTTATTACCTTTGCGTAAAAATGTTATTTTTTGGAGTGGCCACGACAAACCTCCATAACTAACTAGACTGGTATCTTTAAGCGATCCAGGAGTAATAAGCCAATAAAAGGCTTTTATGCTCGAATAGTTTCGACAGACCCGGAACAACTAGAACGATCGAGCAGGGATAACGTTGAGAAGTCAAAAAAGAAGCAAGAAAAGGACCTCACCTTCCATAATCAAACTAGAAATTTTATTAAGAATTATGAGGCACCTACTGTGTATGTTAAAAATATAATAAACGGATAGTCAACAGCTAGGTATAGAAAAAAAGAAAATATACCAAAGACCATACCAGCCGAAGCGGATAGAATAATTCACAAAAGCGATATTAAGAACTAAGTCTAATACATACTCCTCTTCATTGTCGCGATTGCATACATCGACATAATCGACTAAACCAACTCGCGTGTTGCGGTAATAGACACTAGAGAAACAAGAATACAAGATGGCAATTTGTAACTCATCCATATTTTCCAAATTGAACAATCCCGCCCATTTTTAAATGATGCTTCTAACCAGGTGCAAAATCACATACCTAAGGATCATCCATTCCAACCATTCATGACACACGAGTTATCTCAAATCCTAAATATGATTATGATATGCAATAACTCCGGCCAGTGTACAGCAATCAAAACGGTCAATACCGCAAACGACTTGCGACAAAATTCCCTTAAAGATATTTCAACTGTGTTTCGGGCCTAAAGTGAAAACAATGAAGTTGTGGCGCTCGAAAGATGTCCTCCCCTTTTGGGTGTCGTTTTAGGCTTGTAACTTTTTAATTATTGATACCATATGAAAGTTATATATGTACAACTTGCTACAAATTTAATTCTACACAAGTTTGCCATATTGAATTTTTTGTGAGGGCCATGGTCTCTGAGATACGGAGGTGTTCCACTTTCGTTTGTTTTCAAGATGGAGCCCAGAGGATTGAAACTGCGACCCCAGAAACTTGAACTAAAGCTAACTATACCATTCCCACACACAACAATAAAAGTTTTGCCTGCCAGCCCGAAGTGCACGGTCAAACTCCCATTTGACTGGACGACACGTGAAGCTGAGTAAATGGAGAGTGGTGATACCGCTATTGTATGACGTTAACCCTTTACCACCTTGAGTTGCCATATGGCAACACTCGACACATCTAGGAATTTTGAATTCTCAAAAGCTCAGTTTTCGTTATCGAGTTCAACCAAACTTGTAAACATACTCGCAACACTCGACTGTGTGGGTCTCAAACTGTGCAGTTTGCTTTCTGAGGCGTTGAGTGCAATATTTGCAAGGGTTTTAAGTGAAAAGCTAAAAATTAGTGTGAAAATGAATTCACGTCAGAGGTGAGTAAGATTTTCTAATTTAATTATCCTTAAACACAAACCTTACTGAAAAGAAATTATGAGAGAATGTCTGCGGATTGTTGTTCATAACATTTCTAAATTATTTGGAAATTTCTTGCATGTTTTCTAGCACATTCATTTATCTGTTGCCATATGGCAACGTCGGGCGGATGTATAGTCTAACAAATTTACAAGGTCACATAACAAAGTCATGTAACTTGTATAATGCTTAGTGCTTATATTTTTTTCGATCATATTCTTTTTATCTGATAGATCAATGACAATAAATGAAGTCCTTGACTATTTAGAAGAAGAACGCATGGAAGATTCGGCCATTTTAAATCGAGCCCCCGGATTCTCGACAAAAATGACAAGTTCACTAAATTACGTCCACTTATTGATAAATTGCAGCAAAATTTCATTAAAAACTTTGTGCCTGAGGAAAATTTGTCCTATTATGAGTCAATGGTTCCTTATTATGGTAGACATGGCTGCAAACAATTTATTAGAGGCAAACCCATACGTTTCGGGTATAAAGTTTGGTCACTTAATACTGAAAGCGGATATTTAGTAAACTTTCAAGTGTATCAAGGCAAGGATCCCAAGGGCAATAAAAACTATTAGATGGAGTTCGGGAAAGCTGCTGCTCCGTTAATTCAGATGATTGATTCCTTTCCCGAAGAGAAAAAATATCTACCATATAGCTTTTATTTTGATAATCTTTTCACGGGCTTACCTCTCCTTTGTCATTTAAAAACCTAAGGCTATGATGGAACAGGTACTATGAGAGAAAATAGAATACCTAAAAATTGTGGCCTGATTTCGAAAAAGGCAATGATGAAGAAAGAACGAGGCGCCTATGATTACCGGTCAACTAATGAAGGTGTCATTGTTACACATTGGGTCGATAACAACGTAGTAACTGTCGTTTCAACACATTACGGTATTGCGCCCTTGGGTAACGTTAGCTGATACTCACGATCTGAAAAGAAAATAATACAGGTCTCTCGTCCTCAGATGCTAAAAATGTACGATAAATTCATGGGAGGCACTGATAGAATGGAATGGAAAATTCTAGCTTATTACCGGATATCCGTTAGGGGGAAAAAGTTGTGGTGACCAATATTTATATGGTTGTTAGATGTCGCAATACAAAATGCATGGATACTACACCGAAAATCCGTAGCGGATATTTCTCAACTTACTTTCAGACGTGCTATTACCACAACGTATTTAGCTCGATTTGGTTCCTGTCCTAAACCCAAGGGCAAGCTCAGCACAGCTTTTAGCTCAACGGACTGCTGGGTTCAAGATGAAATTCGTTATGATTGTTTACATCACCTCGTCATTCATTCTTCTTCTAAACGCCGATGTGCAGGGCCAGTTTGTAATTCCATTGTACGTACGCAGTGTGGCAAGTGTAACGTAGGTTTGTGTTTGAAATGTTTTAAAAAATTTCATTTGAAAGACTGATATATAGAATATATACATATATATAACTGATATAAGCTCTTTGGTGTAGTGTTCGTTTTGTTTTGATTTTAAAATAATAAAAAAATGTTTGTTTGTTATCTTCTTAAAAAAACGTTTATTAAAGTATTTTGTATTCTTTGAAAAGTAAAATTTGATTTGCTAATTATTGTTCTGATAAACGCCTAGCGTTGCCATATGGCGACAGGTTATAGTTTTAAAAATAGAAGCTTCAAAGCACAAATTTTTATTTTGAATGTTGTTTGGACCCACAGCACTATCATATTGAAAAATTAAAAAAATCAGACGCAAAAAGTATTCTTGGCGGTAAAGGGTTAATGCGTTGCCGTATATAACTTAACGCCAAACATGATCAAACACTTGAACAACATCTATGGAAAATGCAACGATCAACGTAAGCATTTTCCACAAGTGCAGCTTCATAGGAATTACGCTAGCCTCGGATGGCTTCGCCAGACGCTGCATCAGCATTATTTTTTAATATAAGAAGCTAATATGTGGAATGTAAGTTTCTTCTTGTTTTTTAATTCGAATTTTAAAGACGCAAGACGCTTGTCTCGTTAATAAATGTAAATTTTAAAAGAGAAAAAAGGTGTTGTAAATTAACTGGCGCCCGAGCACGGACCGTGGTGATCCGCGATAGTTTTTGTGTGTTTGATCCTCGAAGTCACCTTCAAAGGAAAAAAAGAAGTATGGTCAGGAAGGCCCCCCAGTTGCCAGCAGAAAGAGCAAAAAGGAGTTATTGCCAAACTCGCCGAAGCGGAGCGGTCCAGAAAAAGTGACAAACCCTGCCACTAAAAGGAGTAAAATTCAAACAGGAAACACATCAACACATTTTCTCGAAAAACGACCACCAAGAGTAACATCGCAGTAAGTTAGTTATCTGTAAGTTAAGTATTTTAAGAAAAAAAATTAAATATCAATTTATCTCAAATACAATAATTAACAAAGCTTATACTAACAGCTTTTTTATCGAAAGAGTAAATAAAATTAAAAAATAAAGTAAAAGAAAATAAAAGAACACATACATTAGTTTTGCTTTCAAATATTCTTTAATATTATTACCATATTTTTTTTGCTTTTATATTATTATCATATATTGATATCATATTGTGTGTATTGTGTTTATTGTGCTTAGTGTAAAAACAAGTGTACAGTGAAATCCTCACGACGACGTTTGAGTGTACTTCATACAATTTTAAATTAAATATCTGATGACCTTTCAAAATGGCAAACCCCAATAACCTGCTTCGTCCTCCCGTACTACGCGCAGAAGCCGCGGAGGGCATCAGAAATGAGGAAAATGCCATTTTTAATAACGAAAATCTAAGAATCTATATAGATCATGTTGTTTCCGAAACCCTGCAAAGTCAGGGCCGACAATTCTTTACAAATTTCATGAATCCCGCCGCGGAGATAAGTAACGAACCCGATTAACCAATTAATGTTGAAAATGACAGGAACTTATCTGATATGGATAAGATTCCTGATGTAGTAAAAAGTCTGCGAACATTTTCAGGGGACCCCAGCAACTCATGGAGAAAAAGCGTAGAACGTATTCTGCGCATCTTTGAGCATCTGAAAGGAACCCCTAAGTATTATGGGATTCTCTCTGTAATCCGTAATAAAGTCGTTAAGCAGGCTGATATTGCCCTGGAGTCATACAACACTCCACTAAAGTGGCCCAAAATCTCAAAATGTTTAACTTTGCATTGCGCCGACAAGCGCGATTTGGGTACCCTTGAGTACCAACTTACTACGCTTGTGCAAGGTGCTGAATCTATAAATGAATTTTACCAAAGTGTTTATCGGCATCTATCCATTATTCTTAATAAATTGTCTGCCATGGATCTCAATCAAGACTCACTAAACAGTTTAACAGCGTGTTATCGGGAAAAGGCTCTAGACACTTTTGTTAGAGGCCTCAGAGGTGATTTGCCACGATTATTTAGCATTCGCGAACCGGTGGATCGTCCACAGGCCTTGTCTCTATGCTTTAAATTAGAGAATGTTAATTATCACACACAACATGCGAACAATTCCATCAGGAAAAATTATTTGCACTTCGCACAGGTAGCTCCTCCTTTGCCACCAAAGAAGGACAATTTAAGATTTCAGAGCAATAATGGGAACTATAATAGGAAACATAATTTTCATCCTGAACTTTTGCACAATTCTCGAGTCCCTCAAAAGCCGCAATTTGATAGACAATTCCAATACCAAAATCCAAACCCTAAATATAACCAATTACCTCCCAAGCCAAGGGTATACGAACCAATGGACGTAGACCATTCACTAAATTCACATGCGATCAACTAACAAAATCGGAACCCAATGAGGAGACCCATGTTTCCTAGCAAAAGGCCCCAGCAGTTGACATCAGCCCAATTTAATGGCCCAAACAAACAACAAAGGCTATTTGCTATGCAGTCAGGAGGACCATCTACAGAGAAAGAAATATCCCTGGAGAAATACATTGACGCGATGGACTTAAATGGAACTGAGGAAACCGACACCGTTAATTTTTTAGATCTGTGAGCTCTTCGCTTCCGTATTTTGAATACAAGGCGAGGAGCGCACAAAACTTGAAATTTTTAATTGATACAGGGTCCAATAAAAATTATATTCAACACAAACTAATTTTTAATCCAATAGCTAATGGAAAACCCTTTACAGTGAACTCTGTTGGTGGTGCTGTTAACGTAACGCACCACGCATTTGTAAATCTCTTTGGCCCACACACAGAGAAATTAAAATTCTTTATTCTTCCCAAGTTAGAAACTTTTGCCGGCATTATTGGTAACGATACTTTGAAAAATTTACAGGCTATCATCGACACAAATAAGGATTACAAGACAATAAAAACAACCCTTACCATTCCTTTGAAACAACAGCTTTCCCAAAATATCAATCATATCAACATTTGCACGAAGCATATGACTTTCTCCCAAGAAAATCAGTTGAAAACTATTTTGAAAAATTGTCACAAAGTACTCTCCGACCCTAATCTAAAACAAACCTTTGCAACAACGGTTAAAGGAGAAATTCGTACGACTACGAGCGATCCTGTATATTCAAAATCGTATACATATCCTCAAGCTCTTAAAAGTGTAGTCGAAGACGAAATTCAAAAGCTCCTAAGCGACGGAACTATCAGACCGTCAAGATCCCCTTATAATGCCCCTGTTTGGATGGTTCCCAAAAAGGAAGATGCATCTGGACAAAAAAAGTTCAGACTTGTTTTTGGTGACAGAAAATTCAATTCTATTACCATCACAGATTCATACACAATCCCAGAAATAAATGAAGTTCTTTCTAATCTGGGTAACAACAAATTCTTTTCGATTATTGATCTTAAAAGTGGATTCCACCAAATAACTCTTAGACAATGTGATATCGAAAGACAGCGTTTTCCATAAACAATGGAAAATATGAATTTGTTCGATTACCGTTTGGACTAAAAAATGGTCCGCCCATTTTTCAGCGTGCCTTAGATGATATCCTTAGAGAACACATCGGCACAAGATGCTACATTTATATTGATGACATAATTATATTCGGCCAAAGTGAGGAAGAACATTTCAGAAACCTTGAAATTGTCCTCAAAACCCTAGAAACAGCTAATATGAAAATAAATCTCAACAAATGTGAATTCTTAAAAGAAGAAGTTGAATTCTTAGGCTTTATAATAAGTACTAAAGGGATTAAAAGTAATCCAAAGAAAGTAGAAGCCATTGTTTCTTTCCCGCCTCCGAAGACGCTCAAACAACTCAGATCGTTTCTTGGTATGTCAGGCTATTACAGGCGCTTTATCCGAGACTACGCTCGAATCGCCAAACCCTTGACATCCCTTTAAAGAGGGGAAGATGGACGCGTGTCCAAAAATCTGTCTAAAAATAAAGCTATTTTTCTTGGAAAAGAAGCACTCGACGCATTCGAAAAGTTAAAAAGGTCTCTAGCATCCAAAAAAGTGGTTCTAGCACACCCTGATCTCTCAAAACCCTTTGAGCTAACCACTGATACGTCTAATTTTGCTTTTGGTGCTGTTTTGGCACAAGAAGAAGACCAATCTCCTTCCTATCGCGAACACTTAGCAAAACAGAAGAAAACTACGCGACCAACGAAAAGGAGATGTTGGCCATTATATGGTTGGTTCTAAAAAGGTGATAATTTATACACATCACCAGCCATTAACTTATGCGCTTAGCCATAAAAATACGAACTCCAAAATGAAGCGCTGGAAAGCAATTTTGGAGGAATAAAATCACGAATTGAAGTTCAAGGCCACCGAATTCTTCAGAAGTCAATTCAATGACACCCACTGAAAACAGTGCGGACACTTCATCGCATGATCTCATAGCCATAGTAGAATCTCCGATTAACGTTTTTCGGAATCAAATCATTCTCAAAAAAGGGAACGAAAATAGTTATCAAGTCGAAAATCCTTTCCAGCACTATATAAGGCATACATTCATTCAAGCATCCTACATGGAATAACAGGTCATTCAAATTCTAAAAAGATATTTAAGTCCAACAGCAATTAATGGACTATGCACAGACGAATCCACATTAGGCATAATCCAATCAGTCTATCCAAATCACTTTAAAAACTATAAAGTAAGATTCACGCGAAAAATTGTAGAAGATGTTCTTAATGAATTTGAACAGGAAAATCGAATTCTGCGCGTGCATAAAAGAGCACATGAAAACGCAGAAGAAAACCGCAAACAATTGTTAGAAAATTTTTACTTCCCAAAAATGGCTGCCAAAATAAAAAGATTGGTAAAACGATGTATTGTATGTAAGGAATGCAAATATGATAGGCACCCTAACAAGCCATTTATTCACGCAACCCCAATTCCCAAATATCCGGGTCACACGGTACATATTGACCTATTTGCCACCGAAAAAAACCGCGTTCTCACGGCAATAGATAAATTTTCTAAATTTGCGATTGTAAAGAAAGTCGCTTCTAAATCAATAGAAGATTTAAAAGGCCCTCTAAGAGACATTCTTTTTTATTGTTGTATACCAGAGAATGTGGTAATTGATAATGAGGGAGCGCTCAGATCCTCCACATTAATGTTCATGTTGGAGGATGAATTACAAATAAAAACCTATCGGACCCCTCCTTATAAAAGTGAAGTCAATGGCCAAATAGAAAGATGGCACACAACATTGACTGAAACAATGCGTTGTTTAAAAAGGGAAGAACCAACAAGTTCTTTTGACCAGCTTTTAGAAAAAGCAGTAATAGAGTATAATCACTCAATTCACTCCGTCACTGGCAGAAAACCGGTAGACTTATTCTTTGGACGTTTAAGTAGCGCCACGTCTGAAGACATCGAAAACATTCGTAAGAAAAATATTGAAAAGCTTAAGGCTAAGCAAGATAAAGACTTGCATTTTCACAACAAAACCAGACAATCTACAAGAAATTATGAGATAGGAGAAATAATATTCGTTAGGCAAAACAAGCGTAAAGGCTCTTAACTCACACCTCGATATCAACGAGAAAAAGTAAAAGAAAATAATCATACGACCGTACTAACAGAATCCGGAAAAATTATCCATAAAGATAAAATTCGTAATTGATTCTTTCAGGTTGATACTTAAAATGGTACAAACAAAAGTGCAAATCCTCGATTTTACGAACTCCCAAGTGGTGACCCATCATTTAGGCCAGACACGAATTCAAAACAGAAATTTTTTATTAATGCATAAAATCGATCGTAAATCGTAAGAAAAATTCATAATAAAAACGGAAAATATTTTAAATCTATCAGTTGTACAGTATCATCCACTCACGCGATATTTGCCACATGAGTTAAGCCAAATTGAAAATCTCCTCCATAATTTGAAACCACGAAAAATGAAAAGGTCACTAGATTTTACAGGAACAGCCTGAAAATGGCTTGCAGGTAACCCCGATCATGAGGATTTCACTACTATTAAGGAAACTGACGATGTAATTGAAATGTTATTAATAAAACCGATTAAGAAAAATAAATGTGTTTAAACGAAAAATAATAAAATAACGTAATGCACTATTTGAGATAATTAATGAATGTAAAAGTTTTAATTTCTTTTCAATTTGCAAAGAAAAAGATTTGTTAGATATAAGTTACACATCCTGTATAACAAATCTGCTGAACAGCCTAGGAGCGAATTGCAACATTATCAATAATGAAAGCATCCCGACCATCGACAACATCTCTCCTGACATTTTACTCCTCAACAATTTCCATGGCGACCTAACACCAGAAGATTCCTTTCAACAAACGCCGAACAACCAGCTTCTCAATCACCAGCAGGATCAAGTAACTTGGATGATCTAGCTGCTAACTATACGTCAATACTAAGGGTGCCGTCAGAGTGAACGCTTAAGGCTGAGGCTCCACATACGATTCCAAATCGGTTTCGGTTTGTTTGTTTTAAGAATGAACGTCATAGCGGCGCGACCTTTTCTTATTTTGCATGTTATCTATATGAGAACCGGGCGACCCTGCGTCCACGTCCGATTCGATCAATAACGCCGGTTTTACGACCCGTCTGGTTCATAACGACCCGGGTCGACGTTCCGATTCATAATCATAACGAAGGCGCTTCCTTCTCGCTCATTTACACGCTTTCGCCATAAGATCGGATGACACCCGGCTCCACGGCCGGTTTTCCATAACCGATTTTCTGTATGCGCATGCGTTGTGTTCATTCGTTAAAAGGCAGTGAACGGAGAAGGCCATGGAGCAGGTGATAACGGCAGTTGCAAATAATCCGGCAATATGGAGTATTGCGGAGAAAGATTACCGCAACAGGGATTTGAATGATGCGGCGTGGGAGAATGTTTGCCGAGAAGTGTGCCCTAGTGCCAGAATTCATCCATTTTAGGATTTTAGCACTGACACCATCAACAACGCAAGACAGATGTTTTCACGTTGAGCACCGACACGAGAATGAACACTAAACAAACAATCTGATTCAAGAGCCTCGCACGTTCTTATTTCAGATTTGGAATCGTACGTGGAGCCTTGACGCCTGTCGTTCTTATTGTTTACGCATTCCAAATAATAATCGGTTTGGAATCGTATGTGGAGCCTCAGCCTAAAGCGGAGCGGAGCCGAGCCGAGCGCAAAGCTGATAGCAATGCGACAAAACTCGGTGTATGTAGTTTCATACAAAGTCGCGCGGTTAAGGCAGAGTGCACACAGAGCGGAGCGGAGAGCAAAGCGGATTCAATGCGAGAAAACAATTTCGAAGAGTTTTCTTACGAAAATTTGAAATTTGAAAGATTTGAAATTTGGCAGGATATTTTCTTAAATCATCATATAAATGATGAAATTCACCAAATTCATCTCTTTTTTCATTAATTGGATGCTTTCCAAATTCTTCTTTTCATCATTAAACACCACACTGGGAGAAACGAAATACTCTTCATCAGATGAATCCATGACTTTTCCCTTCAATTTTATAAACACAAATGATATATTTGTTATATTTAATTATAAAATTATAAAATTGAATGCAAAACACGAAGAATAACCAGAATTTCAGCACTATTTATCGCATTCACTCTGACACCCAAAAATTGTCTTCTCGCATGAAAAAGCTACGCTTTACGCTCGGCTCCGCTCCACTTTAAGCGTTCACTCTGACGGCACCCTAAGGTTCAACAGCAGCTCATATCTTTGACGATTGAGGACCATCCTCTTAAAAGGGGGAAGACTTAACGCCAAACATGATCAAACGCTTGAACAACATCTATGGAAAATGCAACGATCAACGTAAGCATTTTCCACAAGTGCATCTTCATAGGAATTACGCTAGCCACGGATGGCTTCGCCAGACGCTGCATCAGCATTATTTTTTAATATAAGAAGCTAAGAAGTAGAATGTAAGTTTCTTCTTGTTTTTCAATTCGAATTGTAAAGACGCAAGACGCTGGTCTCGTTAATAAATGTAAATTTTAAAAGAGAAAAAAGGTGTTGTAAATTAACTTATACGTCGCACACGAGTTAGTGTCCCAATGACAAATGTATCGATGCAGATTACAATACTAGTACGCGTGCGAAATCGTACGACCGACTGGCTCTAGTGTCAGTGCTAGTTATTATCTATGGTATGACTTTACAACAAACAACACACTACATACAGATGAAACAGACGAACCACCATCCAACCAACCAGGGAAAGCTAGGGATGCAAACGATACATCGATGTTTTTCAAACGAATTGCTAAAAAATATTTTATTAAAAATATTTGTGAAAATGATTGCTTAGGTATTACTAATTAATTCTTAATATTGATTTCCTTTACAGATAAAATGCCACCTAATAAAAAGAAAAGTAAGATTTGGAATTTTTTCAAGAAATGTGACAATGACAAAGGAGCTGTTTGTAAACTTTGCAATAAAAACCTGAGAATGTCAGGTAATACTTCTAATATGCGGGGTCATCTAGAAAAGGTGCACCCAAAGGTTAATTAGGAGTTGGTAGCAGAGGAGCCAGTTGAAAAGAAAAATAAGGCCTGTAATGATGATAACATAAACGAAGAAGTTCAATGTGAACAACACGTAGCAAGTACTAGTACTGCTACGGATGTTGTTATTGTCAATTCCAAACGTATTCCTGATAGACCCACCTCAAATGTCAAAGAATTATTTAATAATATTAAAAGCATATCAAGTGCTGAAGGTAACAAATATAAAAAAATCGCTGAATCGATTATGAATTAAATCATCATTGATCACAAACCGTTTTCAGCTGTAGAAGGTAAGGGATTTATACAACTAATGAAGGAAGTTGTGCCTTTATATAAAATCCCTTCAAGAGAAACTTTTAAAAAACGTATAGACGAAAAACATGAGACCATGTCAGAAGTTTTCAAGAAATATATAAAAGAAGCAGATCATTATTGTATTACGTATGACATATGGACTGAGACCATGCAAAATATGTAAGTCGTTTGTTGGTGTCACTATTCATTTTTTAGAAAATTCCAAGCTCACGAGCGGATCTCTGGGAGTTTTTCAGCTGTTTGAAAAACAAACAACATTTTGCAGGAGTGGAATGTTTCAATTGTTAGATTAACAGCAATAGTAACTGATAATGACGGTGATGAAAGTAAAACGAGAGATGTTTGGCGAAAAAAAAATTATACCTTGTTTTGCTCACACAGTGAATTTAATTGGCACGAATTCATTGGATGAATCTAAAGTTTCATCTACCATCATAAGTGAAGTACGTTAAATTGTAAAATTCATAAAACGTAGTGTCAATGCCAGTGGCGAATTGGGCAAAAAGCAAAGAAAAAATGAAATGAAGGAAGGCCAGACAAAGAAACTAATATTAGACGTTCGTACCCGGTGGAATTCGACCTTTTATATGTTGTAACGTTTTATGGACTTATCTGAAATAATTGACGCGATATTGTTATGCCGTTCAGATGCGACACCGATGATAGCTTCAAGTAAAGTAGGCGGTCTGCGCGAAATCATTCAACTTTTGCAACCCTTTGAGAGATTGACAAAAGAAATTTGTGGGCAAAATTTTATCACAGTGAATAAAATCATTCCTCTTGTAAGCTGCTTACGAAACATGCTAGATAAATATTCACCAACATTTGAATGCACCCTTTCATTAAAAGCAGAGATTGACAAGGAAGTTTCAAAGAGATTTGACAAACTAGAGCAATGTTCATCGTTGGCAATTGCTACCGCCTTGGATCCTCGTTTCAAGCTAATGCATTTTAAAGATCCTTTTGCGGGAAAAGTTATAAATTACATAAACAATTACTTAATGAGTAATGAAACAAGCGCAAATGAGTCTTCTGACGAATCAGAAAAAGGCGATAATAATGAACGTGACATATGGAGCTACCATAAAATATTGACGCACAATAATATGAAAAAATACGAAAGATACAACTAAAGTAGAATCAGAATTTCATATGTTCATGTCATCTACTGTTACTCCTATAAAGAGAAATTCGTTGGAGATGTGGGATGGCATGAAAGGGTTTTTTCCCAGGCTTTATAATTTAGCTATGACCTATTTGCCTATCGTGGCAACTTCGGTACCCAGTGAGCGGTTATTCTCTGAAGCTGGAGCTACAATCACCCAGGTGAGAAACCGCTTACTAGGAACCAAGTTGTCAAAATTATTATGTTTAAATTCTATGTTGAAATAATAAATACATCAAATGCATCAAATTTTGTGTAAAAAATGAAATTAAGTGCTCCAAAACACTTGAAATGTTGACAGTGGCATACGGTGAAACTGTTCTGAGTAAGAAATATGTTTACAAGTGGTAAAAACTCTTCCAAGATGGCCGGGAAGATGCCAATGACGAGCCTCGCTCTGGACGCCCAAGCACGTCAACAACAGATGAAAACGTTCAAGCAGTAAAGAAAATCGTTTTGGAAGACCGTCGACTCACTTTCAGAGAAGTGGCTGAGGATGTTGGCATATCGGTTGGCTCGTGCCATGAAATTTTTTCGAACGTTTTGAGCATGAGACGTGTGTCAGCGAAGTTTGTTCCGAAACTGCTTAATTTTGACCAAAATAATTGTCGCATGAGCATCGCTCATGAGCTGTTGGCAGACGTCAATGATGATCCTGATTTGCTCATTTGGCCCCATGTGACTTTTTCTTGTTTCCAAAACTGAAGAGACCTTTGAAAGGGATTACTTTGAAGGGGACAACATGAATCTTGACGAATAAACAAATATTTTTTCCTAAAAATACAAAGTCACCTTACTTTTTGAACCCACCTCTTATATGTCCTAGTACATGTATCCTAGTATACATGTCCTAGTATATAAATAAATCCCTTGGTATATATATCCCCTGGGGATCTGTCCTAGTATATGTATTCTAGTATATACATATATCCTAGTATATATGGCCTAGTATATATGTCCTTGTATGTATGGCCTATTATAAGTAATGTGGACTACATGTACAAAAAAAACTGATGTGTAGTAATTATCTGACACAAAATGTAAAAGACTGATAGCGGTACTTAACGATTTTAGAATAGGTTATTTTTAACTTCCCAGTATATGGGAAGTTCTTGTAATCGCCTCGAAAATCGAAATTGAAATTTTCGTCATGTCTTTACGTTTTGAGGTCTTACGAGTATTTTTTAAGTGTTTTTAGAAAGAAGTATGTGTGTGTGTGTGTACGTACGTACGTGCGTTCGTGGACAGTTTTTCTACGAGCATAACTCACGTAAACAAAGTCATATCGACTTCGTTAAGGTGTCAATCGAAGCGTCTTTGCAATTTTAAGAGCTGATTAGTTTTTGAAAAACTTCGGTCGGGGGGATTTGCTGTTTTCACCTATTGAAGGTCAACCTTGTCATGCGCTATATCTCGTGAACCAAATGTGCGATTTGCTTCATCAGGGTGTGAACCGACGCGTAATAACATTTTCGTGATTCTATCAAATTTTTTCAAAAATTGTTGGAGTGGTTTTTTAATTTTTTTGAAAAAAATGCAAAAAATTGGGTTTTTTTTTTCAAAAACATCAAAATTCTAACTTTATTTTCAAGTTGCAGGAATCAATATTTATAAAATTTATATACTCCAAACAGTTGTAAAAAAACCACGAAAAGTTTTTTTCATGATTAGAAACAAAATTAAATTAAAAATAAAAAATCATTAAAAGTCATCATGTCCTTCATGGTCATTTATGTCAATCATTATATCTCGAGAACCAAATATAATCTTTGCATCAATAAGAAATCAATCAACGCGTATTAACATTTTAATGATGTTTTTAAATTTTAAAAAAAATTTAAAGCCATTTTTGTAATTTAATAAAAAAAACTATTGAAAATTAGTGTTTTTTTTATAAAAAAATAATAATTAATAATTAATAAAATTAACATCGTGATAATAAATGTTTATAAAATTTATAAACTTTTATCAATTTCTGCAGAGACTAGCAAAATATTTTCTCATGATTTCAAAACAAATTGAATTAAAAATAAAACAAGCCGTGAGGTGCGACCCATGAGGTCCACACGGTCAACTTCCCAGTAATATCTACATAGATATTAAAAATATTAAACACAATAAAAGTTATGGAAATAATACTACTTCAAATAATAAAAATGTACCTCTCATAAAAATTATTGGAATGATTTAATATTAATCGTAACATCTACGCAAGCGTCAATTGAATACGTAAGGATTTTGGTGCATTGGTTTGATTGATAATTCACGCGGATCAATCGGAGGGGGGACATGTTACAAAGCAGTTTTTTCTTTAAAGTTAAATATGGTGCTGTGCAGACTACTGAAAATCTGCTCAAATTTTGCAAATATTAATAAACTTTGATTGACTATACAACAATGCCTTTAGAATAAGAGATTTTAGGTATAATGATTCGAATAAACCCTTTTTACATGGTGACTTTGAATGATTTTTTATTTTTAATTTAATTTGGTTGTAATCATGAGAAAAGTTTTTGCTGGTTTCTCTACAAAAATTTATAAAAGTTTATAAATTCTATAAACATTTATTATTACGATGTGCAAATCAGGTTAAAAATGGAATTTTTTATAAAAAAAAACACTACTTTTCTAAAAAAAATTTAATAAATCGTAAAAAACGCTTTCACAATTTTTTTAAAATATAAAAACATCATAAAGAGGTTGATACGCGTCGATTTACACCTTAATGATGGAAAGATTATATTTGGTTCTCGAGATATAATGAATGACGTAAATGACCTTGAACGTTTAATGATTTTATATTTTTTATTTACTTTTTTTGTAAACATGAAAAAAAATTTTGCTGATTTTTTCACAAGAACTATTTGGAGTATATAAATAGTATGAACATTGATTACTTAGGTTTGAAAATCAGGTTAAAAATTTTGTGTTTTTGAAAAAAAACCTAATTTTTTGCACTTTTTTTAAAAAAATTAAAAAACGGATCCAACGATTCTTTTAAAAATTTGTAAGATTCATAAAAATCTTAATACCCGTCGATTGACCCCTTAATGATGAAAACCGCATGTTTGGTTCGTGAGATATAGCGCATAACATGGTTGACCTTCAAGGGGTGAAAACAGCAAACCCCCCCGACCGAAGTGTCCCAAAAACTAATTAGCTCTTAAGATTGCAAAGACGCTTCGATTGACATCTCAACGAAGTCGATACGACTTTTTTTACGTGAGTTATGCTCGTAGAAAAACTGCCTGCGAACGCACGTACGTACGTACATACACACACACATACATACATACTTCTTTCTAAAAACACTTTAGATATACTCTATAGACCTCAAAACGTAAAGAAAAGTTGAAAATTTCAATTTCGATTTTCGAGGCGATTACAAGAACTTCCCACATACTGGGAAGTTAAAAATCATTCAAAGTCACCATGTAAAAAGGGTTCATACGAATTTTTATACCTTAAATCTCTTATTCTGAAGACATTGTTGTAAAGTCAATTAAAGTTGATTATTATTTGCATAATTTGCGGAGATTTTTAATAGTCTTCACAGAACCGTGTTTTAACTTTAATAAAAAAACTGCTTAAATTTTGAAAACCAATACAAATCAAATCAAATTTGCAATTGTGATAATCAACGTTTTGAATGGTAAAATGTTTTGTAGTCAACACTTTTTGAGATCATATGCTTTGAAAAGCTTTCATCAAATAAAAAACTGTAGTTTTTAAGAGTTTTGTTCTTTAGTATTCGTAAAATTTCAGTTACTTCCGTCATCATTTGTAATACATATATTTTACTTTTTACATGCAATTGAATCTATTTTTGACTACATAATCAATGTTTCTCAAAATCAACAGAAAATAAGAAATAATTATTAGTTTCATTGATGTAAAATCGTGAAAAATACAAATTCAGTGATTATGCCGCAGTGCAAGCAGTTTTGACCGCAACTATTTAAAATGGCCATCACGCGACAAAATCTCTTCAGTTGTCGTAATAACAAAAACTGCATTCATTTTTGCTAGCGCTGTTTTGTCCTTCAAGCATCGATATGAAAATAACAAACAACGTAGAAAAGGCTTTGTAACCTGTCTCCCCTCCGATTGATCCACGTGAATATTGAATCAAACCAATCCACGAAAATCTTTACGTAATCAATTGACGCTCACGTAGATGTTACGATTAATATTAAATCATTCCAATAACTTTTATGAGAGGTACATTTTTATTATTAAAAGTAGTAGTATTTCCATAATTATTATTGTGTTTAATATTTTTAATATTTATGTAAATATTACTGGGAAGTTGTACGTGTGGACCTCAAGGGTCGCACCTCACGGCTTGTTTTGTTTTTATTTGATCTCGTAAAGAATTTTTATTTTTGTTAATGAGAAGATACGTAAAACCCTATAATCTGATTAGATTTTTTAATTTCGTTTTTTATTATTATAATTTAGCAAGTCAAATATAAGACTAAAAAAATGGACCAAATTTGAAAGTAAAGAAAAATATTTAATTTTAAGATGTTAATTAATAAAATCTGATTTATATATTACATCATACTGGTTTTGATGCAACCATAACCCATTGGATATCTATATTACAAAATGATATGTATTTAAATTAAAGGGTCCATTTGGACCCACGATTCCAGTTATGTTGAATAAAACATCCATTCCGGTTACGGGTTAAATAAATTCAAATCCCTAAGTTTAAAAGTTCCTGGCACATCAAAGAAAATTAACTTAAAAAGATATTACCGAAAACTTATTAATAACTATGAAAAAATTGAATTGCCCTTAACTGATGCTTTAAAAAAGGGCAACAAAATAAATATAGATGACCCAAAATTCATATTTGCGTTCGAAAAACTAAAACAGCTCATTACAAATTATCCTATATTACATTATCCTGGTTTCAAACAAAAATTCGTACTGACAACGGACGCCTCACAAAAAGCAATATGCGCATTTCTATCACAACAAAGTCATCCAATTAAATTCGATAGTAGAACACTCAACGAGCACGAAAGAAACTATTCGACGATAGAAAAAAAAATTACTTGATATCGTACGGGCAACTCAATATTTCAGACCATATCTTCTTGGAACAAAATTCGACATAAAAACAGATCACAGACCTCTTGTTTGGCTTGATAATTTAAAAGAACCAACAAAGATGCAAAATAAAACGAAATGAGTACAACTTTAATATCGAATACCTTAAAGGGGAAGAAGAATAGATGAAGAGATGATTTCAATGAAGAACAAAGTGACATGGTAACAATTCATTCAGGAGATGAATATCAACATGACTTTATACCCATTAAAGAAGAAATTGTTTACATCTACAAAACACAAATATTAATTGTAGAAAGAAAGAAGGAACTTAAACCGATTGGCAGAAAACGGAAAATATATATTGACAGAAAGGATATTAAAACGAACATATAGTAAAAGACATATTAAGGCGATATATTACAAATAAAGATAAAATTGGAATTCACTGCGAACTTAGCGGCAACGAATAAAATAAAGTTCAACTCGCAATTGTAAGCCTTTACTCTAACAACAAGTATATAAAATTCATAAAATGTACATACCACGCAAACGATTTACTCGATGAGAATCAATGTTTCAACAAAATAGTAATCACAGAGGTATTTTGGAAAATTATGAAGAAATAGCCAACATTCTCGAATACTATTTCCAAAGAACATGGTTACCAAGTACATCAACATTTGCGATATATGCGACCTGGTTAAATATCACAGAAAATCTGTAACGTGAATAGTGAAATTGAATTTGAAGATTGGATTGAAAATGACATTACACCTTAATTTGGAGGATTATTCAAACATTTCAGGTGTAACTGTAGACTTTAGTGAACGAATTTATTTTTTTGATGACGACTTTTTTCATTTAGTTGTTTCTCAAACCAACTTATACCACTTCCAAATGAAACAATTTTATAAAATTCTGCTTAAATTTCACCATGGACGGAAGTTACAATTAGCGATATGAAAAAGATCTTGGGCCGTATCTAGTTTATTGGCATCATGTAATAGCTACAACAACGTTTCTACAACTGACATATTATTAGAAAACACTTGGATGTGGTACCGTTCGGGAGAATGGTGGCTTGCAAAAGGTACTAATAGAAAAGTTCAAGAATCTTTAGAGAGGTAAAATGTTCTTTGTACAGAAAGGATCCATCCTTCGTCTCACATGGAACGATAGAAAATTGAAACGCATGATATCAACTATTTATGATGCGTCTATGATATCAACTGGAAGGCGGAATAGAAATTATACGGATGATATAATGAAACCATTGTGTAGTGTATTCCTAGTTCCAAACCTGGAACTAGCCAATACACAACTAATCTCCCACACAAGCTTTTGTGATATCCCACACAAATTTCAGTAAGCTCTCTATTAAGCTCATCTTCAAACCTACATTGACTTGTTAATCTAAATTTACCGTGAGAAACACTTAGTAGAGCATTGAACACAGAGTAAGCAAAAATACAATTTATGCAACGTTAATTGGGTCAATACAAAGTAAGCTAAATTGAATGCGACGAACTCTATGGGAAACTAATTTGAATTGCGTTCGATTGGTTATGGTAAGTAGATTTAAAACTAGAGTAGGTATTTTTATAGAATCAGCAAATTTAATGTACATAGAAATCGGCAACCTTTGCCTTCATATCGGCAAAACGTTGATAGGAACATTGGAGCAAAGTCTGGCCTTAGGAAGTTCGGCAGACTACAAGTTGCCTTTTTATTCGGCAACTACAATATTTAGAAATATCGGCTGCCTGTTCTTTTGGACTGCGCCAAACATGTGGCAATCTTCGGAATGCCGGTAGGTCCCCCTCATCTATATTGTTATCTTTTCTGAGAATAACTTCTTTCTAGTGAGAAGAAGATTATATCTTTAAGAGATTATCGGAGAAGACGCCCATCATTTGGTCTACCACTCGCTCCCCGCGCAATAAACATATTACACGATGATACACCGATAATCTCGTTACAATTGTGCATGATAAAATACAATAAACACCTAAAAGGAGTCGATCGTGAAGATCAGTATTTTAGAAAAAATATAAAGTGGTCTAAAAAACAGCATTCTTTTTAATCAATTTTATTTTGTTTAATGCATTTAAAATTCACTATAACAAGACACAAAATGAACTTAGATACAAATAAATTCTTCTAGGAGCTGAGAAATTGATTTCTGTAGATTCAAATGAATGCAGCACACTACTGGCAGTTCTTCTCATAATTCTTAAAGGGCTCCTCGCAAAGATTCACCTTCCAAGCTTTCAGAAAAACTGAACGACCAGGTTTTAGAACAAATAGTCACTGACGTGAAAACAAATCAAACTACGAGGGGAGGGGGGTCAATAAGTCCTTATAAAATCCCAGATGGTGTGCAAAGCATCACAATTTTTTTTTTCACAGTAAGCGTCACTTTTAACTAGAGTGCTATCAAAGTTTAAGGCAGTCCATCAAGTAGTTTCGTTTTTATCGTCAATCCAAGTGAACAACTTTTGTTTATTTATAACAATGGAGAGAAGTGAGTTTCGAAATCGGTAATTAAAAATTTCTATTTAAAAGGTCTTACACAGAATAAAATCAAAATTGAGTTTCATGCAGTTCATGGTAAATCAGCCCTTATGGTTGCAACTATTTACAACTGGATAAATGAATTTAAACTTGACCGTACATCAACAAAAGACGAACCTCGCTCAGGACGTCCTATAGAAGTGAGTGCACCTGAAATGATCGACAAAATCCATGACATGGTGTTGAGTGATAGAAGAATTAAATTGCTCGAAATAGTTGAGGCAGCGAGGATAGCAAAAGGCACCGTTATTATTTCAATTTTACATGAAAAAATGGATATGAAAAAAATTCCGGCAAGATGGGTGCCGCGTTTGTTCCAAAGAAGGCGAAGGAATCGTCCGGCAAGGTTATGGCCACGGTTTTTTGGGATGCATGTGCAACTATTTTCATAGACTATTTGCAAAAAGAAAAAAACAACCATCGGAGATTATTATGCGTCTTTATTGAGCCGGTTGAGGGAAAAATTAAAGGAAAAACGGCCACACTTGGCTATTTTGAAGGACTTTCAAATTTCTTATGTTTTCGCATTTTACTCGCGTGCCATCCACACTATCTCATATTTCCTGAACAACAAACAGCAATGCAATAACGGACAAGAACAAAAATTAATGGAACGATAGCTGCCGATCACATCACATAACACACTTGTGTTAGCAATAGTTGTGTTTTCTTGTGAAGTGTCATTGTCTATAAAATAAGGGTTAGTGACGAAAATCGGTTGAAAACTGGGATTTGCAGGTATATTACCAGCCAGAAGCTCTAGAGCGGATTATGGAAGAAATTCGAAACGGAAAAATCTCCATCTGAGCAGCTGGAAGTACGAAATTCACAGAAACACACTTACAAATAAGCTAAGGAAACTACATCCTAAAAAAAGACTGGAGGCCCAACTGTATTCACAGAAGACGAGTAGTGAGCTTTCGTTTCCCATATTATAGTTATATCATCATTCTGATTCCCGGTTGGTGTACTTGAACTCAGAATTATTGTTAAATCTTACATAGATAGGCAGGGTAGAACAGAAAGAAAATTTGTTTGTCATTGTGATTCGAAGGCGGTTTATAATTTGAATTATTTTGAAGAAAAAAAATTGTTTTGTTTTTATTTTGTACGAATAAATGGTTTACTAAAGGACCTAGGCATGATATTTCATTTGTAAGATTAACTATGTTAGGTTTAGATTGTGAACCTTACATAGATCATACGATATCCATGAAAAATTAAGATGGCACAAACTCACCCCATGACTTGGGGTGAAATTGTGACACAGAGAAAGCTTCTTCATGGTCACTATTGCAGGGCGAAAAAATTAAAAGATTACTTAAAGTAAGTAAGTAAGCTTTTTACATGACATTTACATGACATGCAAAACTGTTCACGATTTTCTATCATAGGCACTCAGTTCGAATTTCACTACGATACACTGTAAGTATCGCAATCAAACAATTTATTCCAAGAAGATATGACAGTCGAGTACACATTGGCATTTGTTTTTCGGAATTGTCTCCATGCATGTGTTTAAAACTAGTTTTCATCTCAATCCAGTATTGTGAACAGTTTTGAGTGTACTAAATTTGTTTTGAAAGACAGCAATTTCAACCAGTTTATTATTTCAATTTCAGCAGTTTTAATTTATTTCGAGGTGAATGCTAATGGTGCTCGTATAATTAAACATTTTTCTCTCGCGTTAACTTAAAGTTTCCTTGTTTTTATAGAAATTGAAAAATGGGGAAAAAATTAGTGTTACTTTGCGAAAATCGATCGCTAATGATATTGAATCGAGATATTCGATGAGGGCAATCACTTCCAAGCGCTGTGCATATATCAGGCTTGTGGCTAAAGTTAAAAAGGAATTTCAAATTGACGTGGCAAGTTCGAAAGGATGGCGTCCGAAATTGTTATCCCCCGAACCTGAGCGGTATTTACGTCGAATGGTTGTTACTGGTGCCGTAGAAAATGCCGTCGAAGCCAATGCAGAGCTCCGAAGTATACGTAGTGTCAGTGTAACCAATGATACAGTACGTCGGTGTCTTAAAATTGGAGGGTTGAAAGCCAAAACAAGTCAAGTCAAGTCAAGAAACCACTTTTATGAGAACACCATAAAACAGCTCGATTGGCTTTTGCCAAACAGCATCGAAATTGGACTGTGCCCATTGGAAGACTGTAATATGGTCTGATGAGACTAAAATTAATCGACTAGGATCTGATGGGAGGACTTGTACTTGGGTGGACCCAACATTAAGGCTACGTGATCACAATATAATGAAGACTTTGAAATTTGGTGGAGGCTCTTTGATGATTTGGGGCTGTTTTAAAGGCAACAAGTGCGGAAAATTACGTAGAGTCAACGAAATAATGCGTGCTGTGGACTATATAAACATCCTGGATGATTCTCTGCTTCTGAGTATTGACGTTTTTGATTGCGAAACTGAGGACGTGACTTTCATGCACGATAATGATCCAAAACACACTGCTAAAATAACAAAGAAATGGCTGCAGAATAAAAATATAAGAACACTAAAATGGCCTGCTCAATCACCAGACCTCAATCTGATTGAGAATTTATGGTCAGTGATTAAAAAACGGTTGGTGACAAATAGAAAGATACTAGGAAGTGTCAATGAGCTTTGGGAAAAAGTTCAAAATGAATGGGACAAAATTAACTCGCAACTACTAGATAATCTTATCGAAAGCATGCCAAAGCGAATTGAAGCAGTTGTTAAGGCCAAAGGAAGCTATACAAAATATTAAAACTGAAAACGTTAGCCACTCGCGAAAGTGTTCACAAAACTCAGCAATAGACTATATTTTTTACAATGTATTATAATAAGAATTAAAAATGTTTTTTTGTTTTGTTTCTTTGAAAAAGAATAAAATATTTGCTTATGTTGAAAGCTATCTTTGATTTCACTCTCCTTATTCAACAAGGGCAAAAATATCAAAAGTACTAAATTTCGTGAACAGTTTTGCATGTCACTGTATTCCAATCACTTTTGTGTTTTATCACATTCTATTTTGTCACGGTTTGAAAAAAACCTGAAATTGTGCCACAGTCACCCCAGTTTACGGTACATAAAAAATCTGTCCAAAGTTTGATTTCATGTTTAATTTCAGTATAAATAAAACTTATGGGAGTTTATTTAGATTGTTTTCCTTTACTTAAATGTTCAATTACAAATAATAGTCGGTGACATGACATAGTTTCTGTGTCAAATTGTCGATTAACATGTGTTAAGATATTTTAATCTTCTGCAGTTTGTGCCTTCAATTGTTGAACTTGCTGTGGTCACGGTCGACCATTGGTCAGATTGGCCGAAACGTAGTAGGTTTTTGGTACTGACAATGCTAGATGCTAGATGAGCAAAGGCCATGCATGCCAATGGAGACTAGTATGACGAAGAGCAGCAGTTACTTGAAACATGACAAGAAACGCGCGAGCGAGTAGCACGGAACGCGGTATTGAACTTATCTGACGAAATTAGAAGCATTCGCTGGTATTTTGTTTTTATAATAATAAATAGGTATTAAATACTCTAGATATGAAAGGTATGAGCACTTGATTATTAGACAATATTGCTGCTTGATAACTCATGATTACTTCTTAGATGCACTAAAAGTCAATCAACTTGAAGATAAAGCGATAAATGGCATAAAGAGCAGTATCCCTAAAACCAAAACTTCAACTTACCTGTTTCAAGACAACCTCTTATTTCGTAAAAATGGCAACCCTATTTGTACTTCTAGCCCAATTAAAAAATACTGCCAGATGATCTTGTTATGATGACACGGGGCACGTAAGGATGAAGAAAAAATAAGATTTAATATATTATAGAGTCTGTTTATTTCTCAATGTAACGGAAAAAGCTACAGGTTACATCAAAAATTGTTTGAAATGTATCGACTTTTTCGAGAAGACGGGAAAATCGGAAGGAATCCTGCACAATATTGATGAAGGCACTATACCTTTTGATACAATACATACTTACTTATTACTAAGCAGAACAGCCCATATGTGGCGAAATTGTACATCATCGTAGACGTTGTGATGGCATGTTAGAAAGAAAGTGATTTAGGAAAAAAGCCAATTTATTTTCAGGACCGTCACAATGTCCATCAGTTGTTTCATTCGGCAAGGTCGAAACTCCTTCACTTCAAATTACTTTCCTGTATTCTAATGTATGTAAGAAAGTTATCGACATATGCAGAAACTGTACCGAAATGTCCCGAAAATATCGTTAATGTTAAAGATGTAGAAATTCGTTTTCCTTTGAATCTCGTCAGACAAATGCATTTTTCGTCAGTTTAAGCAAAACAAAGAATATAATAACAATTTTATTGTGATATTAAAAATTATGTAAATCTCTCCTTTTTTCATGTTTTCAATATGAACAAATAGTCAGTTATTTTATCAGTATATTCTTCTATATAGACTGTACAGCACATTAACAAAAATATTGATAATTTATTGCTACTTACAGAAGGTTTAAAAAACAGTAGATTTATACGTGCTACATACATTTTCCAGAAATTTTTTAACAGTTAGTCCCAACAAAGTCATGATCAATTATTTAAATAAATTGTTTTATTTTTAGCGAGTACTGATTTAATACTTCGATGTTGTACATGTGTCTGCGAGAAATTGAAATTAATTTTTGTTCCAACTTTTAACCAAATATTCTTATTCTTCCATTCTTGTAGGAATAAGCACGGTCTTACAGGTTTTCGCGTTCATAGATTTGAAAAATTAGCGATTGACCGTATTATCCAGGCTGGCAATGAATCATAGGTCTGATTGAGTGTATTCCTGCCTAGGCTTTTTTATAAAATGAAGTGACATTACAAAGCAACCAGTTCGAAGTCATCGAACGCATTAATTTTAAGCGATCGGTAAGAAGACAATGAAGATATTTACTAACAAATGTGTTCAGATGGCATGTGTAGAGATTTACAATTAGTGCTTTCAAAAAACTTACATTAAGTACAGTAAAATAATTTATTCGTTCCAAAAATAAGCATGTTATTTTACGGTCTCGTTCTCTGAGAACAAAAATATTGATAAAAGTGGTATGAATGATAAGCTTTGATTAAAGTGCAAAGCAGAATGAAATTATATACAATGCCAATTGGTGGCCCCTAATTCAATGAGGGTGCTGATGCGGAATAAGCGAAAAGATACGCGCTAACAGCAACTTTAACACAATTTTAGATTCTGAATCAAGGGTAAGGCTTCAAAGTGCATACAAACATGATGAAAAGATTTAACAGCTGTGGTGAGAACCATAGAAGTAACTACAGAGACAGACTAGACTGATCGAAACTTTGTACTATAAAATAGAAATAGAAAATAAAATCTTGACAATGAGAAAAAAGAAAAACTTCGTTAAGTTATTTCCAGATGCTTTCTGAGTTGTTGATAAGATTTGGCATAAGAGTTTGAAGCTACATGAAGTTTTCGCCTCCAAAATGTTATTCTCTTATTTAGAAAACCACATAATATGGACGCATATAGTCTATTTAAGCAATAACTATTTTATTAAACCTGAAGCATCCTAAAGTAGTTGTTGAGTCATAAGCAATTATCTGGCAAATGATACGCTGATAATCAGTTGGAAGTGAGAAACATCATTTGCCAGATGACAATAGATAAGCTCTAATGAGTGCAATGTACGCATCTTAGTCATCTTTAGCATTGACAAGAATGCTCAAATACTATAGAGATAAGACGAAGTTTATAACCATTAAGTTATCTTAGGAAACACAATTTATGGTTCTAGTTAATAAGATGGAGATAATAATATTGTATATAAGTCGAAGTAGGATCCAATAAAAGGCAGTGTCCTTAGTAACCTCAAGGAGTGCGTTTCATTGCAGGAATCAGAAGGCTTTGGTTTCCAGGACTTCCCCTGCAAATAGCGATCAACTTTCACAGCGGCTTCACAACACGAAGGCTTTGCCTTCCAGGACTCCAATAAGGCAAGGAAGTTCACTTTCTCAACAAATACCAGTGATCCGTTCCATGTGAACAATTCTAGAATATTGTCATTGAGTTAGAGACATACCTAAACCACCCTGTCGGTATTCAAGTCCATGTCACAATTGGATCATCAAGAGAGATTACTTTCTGCGCAAACAGTAGTGTTCTAGGATCAGTCGCCATTTTATTGTTTGCATACCAGTGAGCTACCATTCATATCAATTATCTAATAACCTTCAAGAACCGACGCCCGCAAGCTAAATACCTGAACCAAACAATATTCAAAATCGATAGTAACGAAAATTTGGCAGAATACAAAAAAGTTTAGCATTTCAAGAAGTTGTAAAAAAATCCAGTTAAAAAAATTGAAAATTGTAAATTTTCCTGCAGTTTTCCTCGTCCAACCTTTTTTTGCGATAGGCAGAATATTTCGGTGCAGGTTCATCTCGAATCAAAAATTCAAAAAAATTCTTATAGTTTATGCTCTTGGCTCGTGCTTGAACGAAGGAAAAAAAATAAAGCTTTGAAATGGATTTGAATGAATTTCCGTCTCACATTTTTTTAGCATTTTCCCGATTCTCATCGTTTTTAAAATATTTTTTTCGTATAAAACAAAAACGAGTCGACCTAATGAAAATCCCTTCGTTCAAGCACGAGTCAATACTATAAAGAGGAACTGTGCAAAGATTCAGCAAAATCCGTTGATTCGTTCTCGAGAAATCGTGCCTACCGCACGGAAAAACAAAGTTTCGAGAAAAACGCGTTTAAAGTTTTTTTTGCCGCGATTTAATGAATTAAAGTTATTTTTTGGCGACTTACATCGAGTCGTTCGCCTCATTCGCGATGTTCAGAGCATCCTTTTGATGTTGTGATGTTTGATGAAAAAGAAAGGAGCTGATTTTACGCGGTAGAATCGCGCTGCATGCGCCAGGTAGGGCAGAGCGCACGTACCGCGATATTCAAATCTCTATAACTCAGGTAATATTGCTCGGATTTACTTCAAATTTGGTGTGAATACTCTTGAAGTAATATATGGAATAAAAAAAATTTGATCGATTTTTTTGAAAATACAAGACCTATGTAACCCCTTAAGGGGGGGGGGGGTAAGGTTAGGCAACTATTTTTTTTCATTTTTTTTTCATTTTTATTTTCTGAAAGTACATCATCTGAAGAATATTGTATTAAATTTGTAGGTCATTCGGAGCAAAACTTACGAAATTACAGTAGGTTGAATAACCGTACCTCTTAGGTTTGCGCGCCTTTTAGCTACCTGCACTAAGCGGCAACTATTTCGGTCTCTATTGTATTACTTTTATCGACAGGAGCAAAAAGATGCCTTAGATAACGTGGATGATAGTGAGGTACTGTATGGACCCGGCATCGATGATGACATGAGTTTTACAATAATAAATAGGTCGATTTTTTTCGTCAAAAATCGTTATTTTGGCTTCAAAATGGTGCCAAAAATTAAAAAATTGAATAATTAAAAAAACTCGACGCCACTGGAGAGATAAAGTAATAAACTGAAGAAAGCATTTTGATTTTTTGGTTTCAGATGATTCAGTGATGCTGTAGGCTGGTCACCGCACAAAAACTTTTTTTCTTGGCGCCTGCGGAGATCTACAATAAATCCGTTATTTCTTTCTATTTTTGGACATATTTTTTTTTAAATATTCTTCACATGTTGTACTTTTAGATAATAATATGTAAAATAAACCTACAGTAATAGTTTTTTCCAGCGAAATTCATGAAAAAAAAGGTATTTTTTAGACGAAACAAACCTTACCCCCCCCCCCCTTAAGCCCTGAATACGCTAAGAATCGCTCAATCAAATGCCAACAGCATCATGAGAAATCAGCATGAATCAGAGTTGTTTCTTAACGTAAACGGTATTGATTTGATGGTGTTAGCGAAACCCTTTCTAATTGGCAAAAACTATTTAAAAATTAAAGGCCCTCTATAATATATATCCCGTCAAAACCAGCCAAGTATGGTCTAAACATTTTTGCCGTTGTTGATTCGAAAATTCATTATACATGGAACCTAGAAATATATACTGGCAAACAACCGGAAGGATCATTCCAAATGAGCAATAAAAGCGTTAGTCAAGCGTTTGGCAGCTCTTATCCGCAATTCAGGATGAAATGTGATCGTCGATAATTGGTTTTATAAAGTATCCCTGCTTCAAGAACTTTATAAAAAAATCAACTTTCATATGTATGTATGTTTCATGTGTATGCTGCAAAACAATAAGTGGCAAATTCGGAAATAGTTAAAGAAAATTAAAAACCGACACTTTTTCCAGCATTTTTGCGTTCCGAAAGGAAGAAATTATGGCTTCTTTTATCTCACAGAATAAAAACAACATGCACCTGAATGTTTCAATTGACGAATCATCAAGTGTTATAAAACCCTGAAATTATAACTATTATAACCAACAAAAAATAGGAGAAGACATGGTGAATTAAACGTGTTTAACATTTAATGTGCAGAGAGAAATAGGTGGGAGATGTATGGTTGTGTTTTATTCATTGCTCAACATTGCAAGAATAAATTCTCAGATAATATATCTAAGAATTGGAAATTATTTAATATTTTTTTGTGGTTTATGAAATTTTTTATTTTCTATTCGTTTATACAGTAAGTATTTTGAGTTTTATTACATTTAGTGAACGTTGTATCATTTCATTTCAGTTTGAAGAAAAACATTCTATGAAGCTTCGAACCTCGAAAAACTACGACAAAAGTTTACTTCGTAGTTTTGATTCTTTTATGCACCATTCTATATTCACCGTGTTTTGCTTTTATTTAATTTGGAAATCATTTGTTTTCTTGTTATGTTATGAAAAATACGTATGTTTACTAAAGCATGTATGTAAATGTAAAAATAATATCATGCAATTTTGTGTATCGAAATAATATTTGAAGTTTCTTCCCAGTGATTTATTTATAAAACCACATTTTTTGACAAGTGGAGAAAATTATGTTTTATGATAATAGTAGAGTCTATTTGAAAATATGATGATGAATAATTGCAAACAAGACTATGGTTTCTATGTGTTTCTATCCCTGAGACAAAATGGGTTAAGCACCAATCATAGAAATATGATGACGATCATAGAAATATGATGAAGTCTTTCATCAAAGATTTTGTTTGATGAAACATTGGACGGCAGCATAAATGTTTACTTTTTTTACTTCACACTATGCGGATGAGAATTCGAGAAATTTTTCCAGGACACCAACAACCTGCTGAGACCACTTTCACCAATCATAAATCCAAAATATTAGTATTGTATTGTATTTGTATCTCTTCTCTGACTTGGGCCTTCAGCAATGCGTCTTTGCATGCCCTGGTAAATGTGATACAAACGCAATCTACAGCAAAGAAGAGAGTGACGAATGTTTTAATTCGTAATGTTTTCTTCAATTCTGTCTAAATTTTTGTTTTAATTTTTCTTGACTCAATTTAATTCGAATTTATTTTTCTTAGAGTAAAGTAATTTTGGAGTTAATTTATAATGATGTTCAGAATTTAATGTGTTAGTTTCTGAAATGTGATTTTTGTTTTAGTTTTAATGTTCTGTTAATAATAATGCAAGTGAGTTTTTTATTAAGATTCCGATGGTGACGCTAGATCTGAGAGATGTTTATTGATAGAAGGAGTCAATGTTTTGTTTAAGTTGAAGTTTATAAGTTTTTTACAATATTTTAATAAAGGTACAAAGAAAAATATATCTTGTCCTTGATTTCATCTCATAAGAACCAAAAGTGTTGACCAATGATCACAGCTGGGCCAAAAAATGAGGAAGAAGCGACAGCTTCGCAAGCAGATTTTGTGGCAATTCTACAAAAAGGTGCATGAACTTCATGCTGCTGTGCTGTTGGCTAACCTATTGAAACAAGTGAATTTATCCCTGTACATACAAAATGCTAGGAAATACGCAAGGCATGATTCTACAATAATATTCGATGGAATAAAGATAGATCCCACTTATCCCACAGTCCAACAATTAAGCAATAATGGCTGCATGTGAGAGATGAAGTAAATCTAGCTGCTTGTGCGTTCAGAGGACTGTTGCTGCAGCAACTTTTCCACTTTGAACTGTGGTTCATCGTTCGTGAACAAACTGGCCACACATGAAATATTCGCTCGCTCAACTAATCAAGCAAAAGAAATACCGCTTTTGGAGCGTTATTCAAAGTTTAAAAAAGTTATCAGGGTCTTCGCCTACTGTCTAAAATCCAATAACAATCTTAAGAAGATAAAAGGCGACCAAGCTAACTGTTTGCTGAATCCATGCGAAATTAAAGACGCAGAAATGAGAATAGTCAAAAGCATTCAGCAAACTGATTTTTTACGAGAGATCGCAAAACTACAAAGTCCAAGGAACAGACTTCGAAGCTTGCCACCTTTTCTTGATTTTGAAGGAATTCTACATATAGACGGCAAACTTTGCAATGCTGACATTTCAGAAGAAGGAAAGTACCCAATATTATTGCCAAGACATCATGTGAGGTACCTTATCGTACGGGGCGCATGCAAAATAACAATGCATGCTGGCGTGACAAAGAACGAAATTATTTAAGAATGAAATATTGGCTAATTGACGACCAAAAAATCATGCCTCATATGCCACAGAAATAATGTCCATATCATGGATGATCTTTCAGCAGGTCGCATAAATTCAGCTAGTGCATTCACGTACTGTGATGTAGAATACGCCGGTTCCGTCTGAACGCCGCGGCTCGACCACTATTAAAGGATATATTGAAGTGTTTGATCGTGCAATGTGGCACAGCCGCTGGGTTGGCCACCACTGCACCATGCCACCTCATGGGCAACCTGTGATACCGGTTAGAGTCGAGGCAGGCCCCGAAAAAACAGAGATCCCGCAAGCGACGAGATTGCAACGGGGAGTCGATTGAAAGCAGTGGTTCAGGTCGGATGGCCGGTGGGAGTGATGGATTCCCAAGAAAACTTTGCCGGGGCACGTCGCTGAATAAATAATCGACATAAGCTGAAATTCGTGTGTCCGAGAGTTAGAAATTGTGAATGTACGGGAGTAGCTATCAGATCGATCATAGGAATAGTGAGAGTTTAAATGGTATTATTCGGAATAAGACGGTCATTTCGCAGTGAGATCAATTTGCAGAAACGGGTAATAGTTGAAGCTGGACACGTGCGAAATTTATTCATAAAGGAGTAACAGTGCACGCCGTTATATCAACTGTATAATGGAGGCCATGTGGTCCCGAAAGATTCGAAAAACAAAGAAATGTACGATTTAAGTTAATCGCGAATCACAGTTTTTGAAACAGTTAACCCTATAACGCCAGGTGTAGCTGGAACGGCAGGGAATGATCTAAAGAAACGCATTCAGTAGGTGGACCTAGCGCGCATGAAATATGCGACTGCGCAAGCGCTGGGTCGAGGTAGGGTGGGACCAGGCAGACACATCTGCGCCTGGTGAGCTCCGCTAAAGTTCGGCTTCTCAGCGGGAGGGACACTGCCGCCCGAGAGATTTGTTTGCTCGTGAGGTAATAGTTTTTTTTTCTCGTCTATCGCCGGATCGATTACGCGAATCGCGATTAACGTAGCTAATGTGTTTGCTCTCTCTCGGGTAGGTTTTGGATCGCGGTATCCGGGTTCTCGGTGCGCGAGGGAATGTTTTTTTTTACATTGTAGAGTAACGTAGGAGGTGTAGCCTCAACTTAGAGACTGATTTTTGTTTAGAATTTTTTGGGATTGTGATTTTTTTGATAAAATTTCGTAATCGGGCAAATAGATGGCTGAATCTTAGTAAATGAGATTCGGGACCTGCTAGAGAAACGCACCCACGACGTTACGCGCCGAACTGAGCTGGCCTGCCAGCAGCCATCGAATCTCTAGCCAGGTAGAGGCCGGACCCGTATTAGTCTGCACGACACAAGGGTTCGTTGCTTCGTTCCGGGGACTCCACGTCCGTCAGGTCAACAGGCACAAACCTGTTTGCCTGAAATTTTCGTAGCGATACCGTTCGCCAACCGTTCTTCCTACTCATTTTCCATTACAAGTGATCTTACCACGGAGGCTTTTGTAGCAGGTTTCAAGACATTTATTAGTAGGATGGGACTTTGTCGAGAGGTCTACGGTGACAATGGACCTAATTTTGTTGGAGCAAACTCTAGATAAGGCAATTTATAGTCATATTAGCATTATAAGTATTTTTTCTTCAAATACCTCAACCTCTTGTCCTATAACCGCAATAAACAATGCTTTCAACTACTTTCAAGCAGCTCAACACTTGTTTTTTTTGCAGCCGGTGGTCCTAAATCAGTATCGCTAACATAGAATGGGAAACGTAAGTGTTGTCGACCGATGTTAAAGTCATCCAGCTGAACAATAATTGCCTAATCTAAACTAAACAGCATATTCTACGCAACACAACGATCAGCGCACATACAAAGAATATCTTACCATTCAAACTGGAAGAAATAAGTTACCAGAACCTACACTTTTCGGAAACTTAGAAAATATCTGAACATATCTTTGAACAACTACCATCTAAACTAAACAACGAGGTATCACATTTTTGACCACTAGTGATCCATGCATTTGCCTGTTCCTCGATCATCGCTGTTGTCATTACTCTTCTCTTTTCTTTTTTGTTAAAAGAAAACTCAAGGCAGCATCTGGAACCTCAAACATGGCATCCAGTGAAAAAACGATCTCAGGCGAAAAATTGAGTCAAATTTTTGCCAATCTTAGAGCAAATTCTACGAACCAACGTTTCGATGTACTACAAATCCGTTTAACTCTACTAATTTTCGTGTAGCATCTAACCTGTTCATGGCCGCAAATTGTTCAAGGTGTACATCAAACATTAAAAGTTTCAACAAAATCTTTTTAAACATTGTGGTTCAACATACATCAATCGAATATCTTATTCTTCACCTTCGTATCAATATTCAGCAACACATTTAAGTCTATTTTTAATCATGATCCAATGTTCGCAATGGTCAATAATTTCAAAGTACATTTCATATGAAAATTTCCGCTAACTTTTAAAACTTATAATATTATTATATTTTGTAAGTTATATTTTGTCTGGGCTCCTTGAACTTTCAACTAATGTTTTGGGCGATTCAACTATTACGGATCAAATTGATGAAAGAAGAACGCAAAAACCTTCGTTGTTTTACATAAAAAGAAAAAAACAATGGTAGCATAATTGAAAATAGAAACTCGACAGATATAAAGCTCATCAGAGCATACATTGAAGTTATTTGTGAGTTAGTATATCAAAAATTAATTAACAGAAACAAAAAAATTAACTTCTCATTCATAATTCCTTGTATTTTGAAATCTTTTGACTTCGATTTTCAGATCTTGTAAATCCTACAACAATTGCGTTCCCAAAATCATAGCTTAACAATTATTGTCGTTTAGTTTGATTGGTCTTCTGCATCTCCTCCAACGGCTTGACTATAGGACTTGCAAGTTAGATCATGGTTTTTATTCGATTATTCCGAGAAATCACTGAATGCACTTTAATTAGTTTTTTTCCATGAGATAGTAATGATTTCTGATCATTATCTTAATATTTTTTTCAAATTGTGCCATATCTCTCAAATAAAGTATACGAAATACTTGTGCTTGATTGATTCATACAATTTATTCAAAGTGTGAATAAAAAAGCCCCGGAAAACCACAATCTCTACAACTAGAGAATAGAAACAATGAATCCATAGCAAAAGAAACATCCACTTTGGAGGGATGGTTTCGTGGAGTATCTAAACACGAAGCGTGTTTACGACGACGAAGCAAAGTGAATGTGAAATCATGTTTGCGAGAATCTTACGAAGCCGAAAGCCATTTGTTACGTACCATAAATTAAATTCAAATTATCTTCGCGCCTTTTCTGCCCGAAATAACTAAAATCAGGGAAATACCTACCTGGCAATGATTATTTGAAAGTGTAACGCTCGCCAAGTTCCGACAAAGCTATTCAAACGCGTCATCTCGCTCTAACCCTCGGATCTTGCTCAAGCTTTCGCGAATACGAGTGATCGATCATGCCACGCTACGCGAAAAGTAGCTTTTCGATGTTCGACGTGCCGGAAATGGTGAGTGAATGTGGGAGATTTGCGAAGAGACGGTCGAACGGGCCGGACGTTTTTTTGCGTGCGGTGTGGACAGAAAAGAAAAAGTTTGGAGTTTCAACCTGGTGGTGTTTGGGGAGATCGTCCGAAAAACTTGATGGAGAGTGTTTTTATCTTGTGCAAGGAAAAGTAAATCGACTTGGGCTCGTCCGGGACTGCTGTTTTGCAACAGCGACAGTGGCAATCAACGTCTTCGGCGGGACGACATATCAGACATCTATAATTTACCAGAGATTCGCTCCGGAAAAGGAGTCCAGTGGAAATGGGAAATCAGGCGTCGTCGTTGTTTGTATCATCTGTGACATAAATCATCACGAATCATTCCCCAACATATATCACGCAGAGTGGTTAAAAGTCATTTAAATAAAAAAAAATCTAGTTTTTGTTGTATAATGTATAATCAAAGTTGTTATTCAGTCAATAAGTATAGTAATGAGCTAAGTATATAAAAATGGAATAATATAACATAAAAAGTGATGTGATTGTTTTTTTCGCATTGGTGACGCGTGTGCGAATGTGGTTCGTGGTTTCTTTTCTTTTCTTATTCAAATATAAAAACCCACGACTCGGTGAGCTAGTCGGGGGAAACCAAAAATGTTAAATCGGCGGCACGTGTACGCACGAGGCATCCGGGGTCGAGGAGCGTCCAAAATGGTGGGGCACTCGATCTCGGATCCTCGGGTTTATGCGCGTGGTCGGGATTGTGACACATTGAACAACCTTAACTTAGATTCGAATGCTCAAATGAAGTTTGAAGTTACTTGTAAAGACCATGTGGCTTCTAGTCAACTCAATATGTAGACGATGAGATGCTCTTGAATTACTTTCAGCCGTTTTTAATTGATTGATGCGTATAATGAAGCGCGAAAAACCAAACAGTTCAATTAGGGTAGCATAGAGCACCGATAACAATATAATCATTTATTTTATTTAATTTTTCTGTAGACACTCATGCACTTTAGTTCGCAAACTGAAGGTAATTCGAGATATACGTCCAGGATTGCATTGTTACATATTTCTTAGGAAAATAAAATAAAATTGCATAGAATCCGTTGATAAATAATTTCGAGGATAATAAATTTTGATAATAATTGGAGAGCATAATCAGAAAACTGCTCAAACTTTCAAAAATAATTGATTTTATGCCATCATTATTCTCCCGCACTGATGAATCGTTCATCGCAAGAATGTAAGTGCACAAACTCAAATGTTTTACACGATCTGTTAAATATTGTTAACTCTTCCGATAAATAGTCGAGACGAAGAGATTCATGCAATTTTCATTCACTAATGGATTTCTTGTTTATTTTTCGCTTACGTCATATCAATAAAAGCGAGAATTGCACTATCGTCGACAAAATATTGTCTTGCACCGTTACTCACTTAACAGTTAGGACGTGTTTAGACGCCGTGCCTCTGAAATATGAAACGAGCAGCGCCACAAAAACGCTCTGGCGCATATAATACAATTCATTCGTGGTGCAAACTGACACTGCGTCTCAGTTCATGTGAACGTATATTATGTAAATATTTTTCTTACTTTAAGGTTTTCACCAATGCTTTAACATACGTTTAGAATAACTATCGAATACATTTTTCTGGTTGTTTGGATAACTTCTGAGTCTAGCTCGTGAATCTTGTCACTCAATAAGAGTTGCAGCTCAATCGCTGCAACGACAGACTACATTTTTTAGTAACGCGAAGATAAATAGATAGATACTTCCGAAATAATGTTAAATACCTATCCTTCGTCGGAGCTGTTTGGTCCTTCGCCGATGATATCCTCGAATTTGCTGGCGAACTGCTCGGCATACGCAAGTCTCTCGTTTCGTGACATGGAGGACGTGGTGTTCTTGAAGTGCATCATTTCAGTCAACAGCTTCTCGAATATTTCTAGTTCGGCTTCCACTGAATTTCCCGCTTGCTGAGACACCTCACCGCCTTCGACTTGTGAATTAGAATTTGCAGAGGCACTATTTTGGTCTGCAAAAGAATCCCATGCGTAATTGTCGTCGATCAAGCATGCAACTGTAGCTTACTTACCTCCCATCTTCACATTGGACCATATAAAGCTCCGGATCGCCTGCATCAACTCGTCATACCCTAGAGGGTCGTGTGGGTCATCCTCCTCACCTTCGTCCCGCGTTCTTTCCAACTCAATCACGTCGAGGAAGCGACTGGCTTGCTTCGCTTCCTTGTATGTAATGCCCTCGTTGGAGTTTTCGTAGAGTCGACTGCATAGCAAGATTCCGAACTCGATCTCGTTTTGCTTTACAAACTCAGCATATTTCGGAATTTTGTCTGCGAAACTTCGCTGCGCAATCGGTTACTCTTGCGAACTCGTACAGTAATTCAATGAACATTTACCTTTCCGGCGTCGAAGTATATGAGGACGCCTTCCGTGGCCTCCTGTAGTTCTGCGGGCAGCAGCGAGACATCGTCGCTGAACGGCACAAGGTACAGGTTCGTCTGGTAATATTTGGTGACCAGGTGAAATTTGAAACCGCGGACATCGCAAGATGACGATTGTACGCCGAGTTGGTCGACGTCTTCGGTGCCGGGCTGTTTTCGTATTTCTGTAAGCACACCGCCGCTGTTAGATGCAGCTGAGGTAAACGACACTTACTTTCAATGATGCACTCTGGCTGCTCGGAGCCCTCCGACAGGACAAGAATGATGGGATACTTTATCATTTTCCGCCTTTTAACGACAAGTGATAACGAACAGGAGGTTGACATCAACTGTCAAGTGGATGAGGTATTTGTCGCCAAGTTCATTCCAAATGGCGCACAAGCGCATAACGTAAACTTTCTAACGAAGCTATATGCAAAAATTCTGTTGTAACGAAAATACCCCCTTATGAACTCTTAACGAAAATAATACTCGCAATTCCTTTAAATAAACAAAACATTTTATTCACGTGAATACGTTCCTTCTTTCACAAATCAGCAGGCCGGATGTGAGCCGAGCAAATTCTTCATACTCTAAGGTTTTTCCTTTTTGGTAATTCCTTGCGAGATTTTTTTTTGGAAGCTAAATGAATCTCTTAATCATTGCAAGCAAATATGCGTTCATTGAAAACGCGAATTCTTGCCGAATGCTGAAACGAAGTTAATGACAGCCAAACAGAAGTATTTTCATTTTGCGCTGGTGCTGCCGCGAGCGGAAGCGATTGGCAGTTTTCTGTCCCACTGAAAAGTACGTGAGTCCGAATGTCTTTTCCGAAAGTCCGAAAATTTAATCGCTACAGATTTTGGCGGTTAATTTAAAATTAACCGTTCATTTGCAGTTGTTCATTTTTGAGGCAAAGTAGATAAAACGAAGTACATTGCACGATCAACGTTTAAATTTCCTTCTGCCTTTGTAGCTTTTCCGGACGAAGAATAAATTGAAGAAAAACATGTAAATAAATTATAAAATAAAATATATTACATTTTTTTTATTTGTTCAATTAAATAATCAAAAAGCGATTGTGAAAATTGTAAGGATGTGTGCGCGTGCCAGCGAGTCAGAATTAATATAATAATTCATGCTATGCTACGTGGTCATTGTATATATTATATTAACCTCTTAACGTCTGCGCTCGAATTAATTGAAGCGCACTAATTAGTCCAAACTGTGATCATTCAAGATAATTCGAGCGGATCGTATTTTGTGTTGTGCTATTCTATGCTGCAGTCGAGTAGAATCAATAATTTAAAATAACAACACGAGAGCTAAGAAAGAATCGTATTATTGGTATTTATCATTTACATAGGGTTGTACGCCATAACATTTGTTTATTCAAAAATAAAAATGAAACCTTTTATCAAAGCACAAAAAAAACGAACCGACAGCGAGCCATGGATGTGTTTTCGTGAATTTATAGAAAGGCAATTGTTTCTTATATTTTACGATTTACTCGAGAAATATCAAATACAAATATTCTCTTGTTTTATAATTTAATTCAATTTTTCCCTATGTTAAAAACTTGCAAAGATAAGTGTAGACCAGTGGCGAGGGGTGAAAAATTACTGTGGGTAAGCCGCTTACTATTTGAGAGGCATGGACCCTTAACAGACAAAGCAGTATATTATGAGCATATAGAGAAATACTACCTACTTTTTATTTTTAGTAAAAGATTATTTTCACGTTCTGTAGCTTACTAGTAGAGCTTACGTGAATTTCCTGCTACAGCAATCAAAGTATAGACATACAGACTATTGCAACAGTATGTATTTCTAATTGGGAGGTTTCGATGATTTTCTAGCATCAATTTTCACAGCTGATTCGCAAGCCGGGAACGCTACCGGCTTTTTGATTTGTTTCCATATTCTATTGAGGAAAACCGAGCTGCCATTCCAACAAACGGGAGTTGAATGCTCACGGCACCTCAAATTATTGATGAATTCGAGACTCGGAAAGCTTTGCTGCAACTCTTACAGATGTTGATCGCTTTGCTGGCTATTATGGAACTATGAGGATGTGTAGAAAGAAGAGAATGAAGTATGATGGAATAAACATTGAGATCAAGTGGAACGATTGTGCATGTTTACAGTAAACACTTCATTCCCTTATAAAACTGAAGTGTTAAACATTTTTGGAACATATTTGGAGAGGGAAGCCGATGGGAATCGGCTTATATGAACGCCTCGCCACTGGTGTAGACAGTTAGTTATTTTATGATGACAGAATATAAAGTTCCTTATATTAAATATTTATAGTATTGGTATGCTTTTTAATTTTCAAATTATTATATTTTATTTGACATTACATTTTAGCAAATACATCGAGAAAGGAGCGGACCAGAATCTGAATACGAATATGCAAATATATCGGAGAACGGCTCTGAAGAAAGTGATAAATACAATAGTGATTTAGAAGATAGTTCAGAATAAGATGTAATCGTTTATTGGAAGGAGATAAGCAATGTCCAACCAAAACCATCTCCTCAAAGGTATCCATTCGTTGCCGCTCGTGTTTCATGTTTTCTTTTGGTGGAAAATTTTGATATACTAGTATATATCAAATTATTTATTTTTGATGATTCGGTGCTGGATAGATTAGTTTTAAAAACAAATAGATATGCGGAAAAATAACCGAGCAGATCTCACAATCAATGGAAACACGTTGACAAAAATAAAATGAATTTCTAGCTATAAATAACTTCAGGGCCTAATAAAAAATCAGAGGAAAGAATGTATTTGTTGACTAACAAAATATGGTATACTCCTGTTTTCCAAAATTGATCAAGCTATGAGAATATCAAAGTGAAAAAATAGAAATTTACATTTTTGTAATAATTTTGACATTTTTGTGAATACGTTCTAGTATATATGTATATACCAAGAAGAGATATTATAAGATTGATGAAAGGCTCATGCTTTGTAAAGTTCGATTAGGTTGGGTGCAGTATATTCCATTAAAAAATTCGAGGTTTGTTAAAAATTATGTTTATTGTGCAAATCTCAAAGTGGCTATCTTTTTCACTTATTATGTACACAGTGAAAGGCACAGTAATAACTGACAAACATAAATAATGCCGGTTACTTCCCAAATTGTTGTTTCGTTGCAAGAACCACTTCTATATCTAGGCTACTATCTCACCACTGATAATTATTTTACATCACCACAACTAGCAGTTTTTTTTAGTAAATCATAAAACGGACACATATGGGACTGTAAGGTAAAATTGAAAAGATACACCAAAATTTATTCAAACAAAAAAATTGAAAAGGGTATAGGATAAAAGAGCTCCCAAAAATACTGCCATGTGTGTTGTGCTAAAAGAGATAGCAAAGGAAAAAGGAAAAGAAGAGAGAGTCGTTACATATGTAATAATTGCCATGTTGGACTGTGTACTGTATTTTGCTTCAAAATATGTATATCATACAGAAGAAAATGTTTAATTTTTTTTAAATGAATATAACTTTGTATTTCTATTTCTGTTGAAAAAGCATAAATAAATATTTTAATTGATCTATGTATAGCGGGAGTCCGAAAATAAAACACGTCCGTTCCTTTCAACAATCCACATTATTTTTTCCTAGATGACATATTTTGTACTAAACTAAAAAGTCTCTAACTACCCAGTAGGTCAAATTGAGTATACTCCACGCTGGAGTGAAGATGGAGCAAAGGCAATGCCTCTGATATCGCTCCACCTGGAGTAATTTTGGAGGCATAGAACAAATTCCAATGAACGGTGAGTTTCCCGATAATTGTGCGGTTTTGAAAGCAACGTTTCATATTGTGTCCGTCCAGAAACCAGTTTTAAAGTGCTAAAGAACTACACAAAATTAAGCATAGAAATAAATATTGCGATTAAGTTTTGTTTTTAAAAAGCAAGTGGTAAGTGAAAAGTGTTTAATTGATTGGAAATACAAGGTAAGCATTGCATTAGCATTATTAAATATTGTCGTGCTTGTAACAACGGTGCTTAAATACTAATGTAGACTATTTTAAATTTTTATTTTATTATTATTTTATATTATTCATTATAAGGAATATCATCACTGAATAGAGCAGGCAACAATCGTTATTTTTACGAAATGCCCGATATACTACTTTCATACAACAATAACAATAACCTTAAATAATCCAGTTCCAGTTAGTTCCTATAGAATCTAAATATTTTGTGATGCATGAATGCATTTATCTTCTTACTATGTAGTTTGTTTAGTCTATTTTTTGATTAATTAATTAATTTGCCACGAAATTTTATTTTATATTGTTATATATAATATATTTACACCTTTCATGAATTCATTTTAGGTATATTAATTGTTTTCTTTCTTTGGAACTTGAATTTTCTTACCGGATTTTGAGGAATGGCTTTTAAGTGGAGCTGGTAAATCACCACATCAACACAATTCTACAGAAATTTTCGCTCAAATATTCACTATATATATAATTATATATAAAAACCCGGTAAGAAAATTACATATGTTCTATTTGGGTTACTGATTTTCAATTTGAAAATAAGAAAAGGGTTATGATATGTCAATCTTAATGGATCAAAGTTTCATTTAGCTTATCATCGGTTGGGAATCATTTAACATTTCTCGATGAGCCATATTTCTCATATTTTTGTTTCTCTCCTGCGAGTACTCCGATATTGATATTTGGGGAGGTTTAGAAGAGTAGAGAGAGAGTAGAGTTTAGAAGGTATTGATGATTGAGGTCGTTAAGAAGAGTGCTCTGATACTGATGGTTGGGGAAGTTCAGAAGAGTGATCCGGTATTGATAGCTAGGGAGGTTAAAATGAGTGCTCCGTTAGTGATAGTTTGGGACGCCAAGGAGACTGCTCCATTGCAATGAGATGATAATGTTAAAAGGAGGTTAATTGGAGGGAAATGTGAGGTCTCCTGACATCCATTTGGAGGAATCATTGATTACTCTTTGGATCATCGCCTTGCCTACTGGGTAACTTAACACTAATCTAGGTGACTAAGAACTTACGTCTAATTTAGCCATTCATATGTTATAAAAGTCGATGTCGTGCCACATTGCAATATTCACACACTTCAGCTATATCGTTGGCACTACAGTGCTATTTTACATTACTTTAAACCCGAAAGAATCCATGCTCACCACAAATGATGTGGCAACTTAAGTATTACCACATTTGGAAAGTAAGCTTAAATACACTTAATTGAAAATGAAACGTTATTTGAAATCTTTAACACCGAACAAGAGTAACTTGAAACGTGTTTCCGTGAAAACCACTTTTATTGTTTGATAGTCATTCGTGGCGTCCGCACAATTGTCTAGCAGTTAAATATTTTCAGTTCTAAACTAAATATTTGTAACTTGCCAGTATATGAGAAGTTCTTGTTATTGCCCCGAAAACCGAAATTGAAATTTTACGTTTTGGGGTATTAGAGTATATTTAAAGTGTATTTGGAAAGAAGTCTGTGTGAGTGTATATACGTATATTAAATGTTTTTTCTACCAGCATAACTCACGTCGTATCGACTTCGTGTGGTGTCAATTGGTGCGTCTTTGCAAACTCAAGAGCAGATTAGATTTTGGAAAACTTCGGTTATGTTTTTTTTTTGGTTTGGCACCTTCGAGATTATATCTGTCATACGCCATATCCCTCGAACCAAACATTGGATTTGCGACGTTAATGTGTCAATTGAAGTATTAAAAATAATATAAACATTACATCAAATTTTCACATAATTGGTCGAGCCAATTTTTTATTTAATAAATAATATTAGGATTTATTTTCTAAAATACAAATTTCACAATGCTTTTAAATAATGCTAGCGAGAATTTAAAAAATAGATATTTTGATTTGTCAGAAAATTACAAAATCAAATACGGCGAGGCCTATGAACGCTACGTGAATTTAACTGGTGAAAACATAATCAGAGACCCTAAGAAGTTCTTTGATTTTGTTAATCTCAAGAGGAAATCATCGAGCTATGCAGCGTCAATGACCAAAAATAATACCGTTTCTTCATCTCCGAAAGTTATCTGTGATCTTTTCGCTGACTATTTTCAAGAAGTTTTTTCACCGCCAAAGATTTCGGTAGACACGGAATCCTCTAAAGTTAATCCAGTGGTACTGCTTATAGACATGTATCTCTCAAGGGAAGATGTTGCTCAAGCTATTAACAACCTTGACGTTAATAAGAGTCCTGGCCCAGATTTACTTGCTCCATTTTTTGTGGTACAGTGTATGGACCAGCTTGTAGTACCTCTTCACTTTCTTTTTAATAAATCTTTGACAAATGGGAGTTTCCCAACTTATTGGAAATCTTCCCATATAATTCCTATCTTTAAGAGTGGTGACAAGCGTTCTGTCCTGAACTATAGAGGTATTGCCATTCTATCTATAATCCCTAAACTATTTGAACAAATCGTTTGCCATAAACTCTCAGCTATTATTGAGCCTCTTCTAAATGAACAACAACATGGTTTCCGCAAGGGCCGATCAACTACAACTAATCTCATGGTTTTAGTTTCTGATCTCCTATGTAAAATGGAGATGGGTTACCAAATTGACACAATCTACACAGATTTTAGTAAAGCATTTGATCACTCCATACTTATTTCCAAATTGCAGAAAATAGGAATCACGCTCTATGCTCAACTGGCTCAGTTCCTACTTAAGAGACCGAAGTCAATTAGTTAAATTTCAGGGATATTTGTCCAAGCCGATTCTCGTACACTCTGGTGTACCTCAAGGCAGTCACCTTGGCCCTCTTCTTTTTAATGTTTTTATATCAGATTTATCTGAAAAACTCTCGGACGTATCACATCTTCTTTACACTGACGATCTGAAGATATATCACACCATTAAGTCTCAATCTGATACTGTTTTCCTCCAATCAAAACTAACTTTCCTCCAACAATGGTGTGATGTTAACAAACTACATCTAAACGTTGGGAAATGTTTTGTAATGACTTTTTCCCGTAAAACCACAATATTGAACAATGCATACGTTCTCAACAACACGGTATTGGATATGAAAGAAAACATTGTTGACCTTGGAGTTGTCCTAGACAAGAAACTATGCTTCAATTTGCACTACGATACTATTCTCTCTAAAGCTCATAAACAGCTTGGCTTTCTTAAAAGATGAGCCAAAGAGTTTAAAAACCTGTGGGTAACTAAATCATTATTTACCTCACTTGTTCGCCCATTACTTGAATATGCCTGCAATGTATGGAACCCACATTTCAAAGTTCATGATACGAGAATAGAATCTGTCCAAAAACAATTCTTGTTGTTTGCTCTGAGAGACCTTCATAGCCCTGATGACTATCAAATCTTGCCTCCTTATGAAGTTAGATTGGAGCATGTGAATTTGTCTACTCTTAAAACCAGAAGAACAGTGTTGTCCTCTTGTTTCGCTTCTGACGTGATTAGGAGCCACATTAAAGTGGAGTTTTTGATGAGTAAAATAAAGCTTAATGTGCCTGTAAGAAGTACGCGTAATACACGTTTACTAACTGAATATCAGCATCTTACTAGGTATGCAGATAATGAACCAGTTAATAGGTGCTGTAAAATCTTAAACACTTTGAGCAAACACTACTCCCCTACCATCTCCAAGTTCAATTTTAAATCCAGCATTTCTAAAGCCCTTCCATTATCCATCCCTAAATTGTGACGTGCATACAACATTATAAATTAACATTGAATGTAGCACGTATTTTAGGGTTAAGTATATTGTTGTAATGTATATGTATGTATTAACTGTGATTGCCTTGCTTTGGTGAAATAAATAAATAAATAAATTTATACTCTAAACAATTCTTGTGAAAAATCATTAATTTTTTTTTCATGTATGCAAAAAATATTTAATTCCATATAATCATAGTCTCTATGAATTGAGAGATGATGCGAATAATATTATCTGATTTCCCTTATTCTAATGACATTGTTTTCAAATCAATCGAAACGTTTTAATATTTGCATAATTTGAGCAGATTTTCAGTAGTTTCCACACTGCCGTTTTATTATTTTAATGAAAATGCTGTTTGAAATTTTCAATAATTTAGTTAATAATTGAGCCCCTTATAGCACGATAAAGCACTTTAATCAAAGGAAACACACATTTTATCATGTAATATGTAAGATAATATTTATAAAGTGCCTATACATTTAAAAAAGGGTAGCTGCGTGTTTTGTTTCACCACTTGTATGTATAATCAAAGTTCATTTTTAATGGCCATCTGTGTAAATATAGTTATCGGCTTCACCTTCCCTCTTTCCCATTTGCTCAACTGCAAAGTTTTCGTTGCTACCTATGCACATCCTTTGAATTAAAAAATAAATACCAATTAAAATATAAAAAAACTATAAAATCACATTTTTGATTTTAGCTTTACCGTAGAAACATTGTATTCTGGACATCAATTTTCCATTAATTTGACGGAACAAAAATGAAAGCGGCAAGCAATTTTCTTGAATTGAGATTGGAGAAATTAGATCACTAAATCACGCGTCAGTTGACAGATTATTGGTGGGACGGCCAGCACCTTGAAAAGAAGACAAAAATTAAATCCATTTGTATCTCGATAACCGTAGCTCAAGCGATAATACTGTGTATGATGCTTGTGTGAAATGTAGTTTCCAGTAACCTGTCGTTTTCCTCTGAAGCCAATATTGGAAAAGTTTGGAGCAAAAAAAAGCGCGGAGAGAAGGATGATCTTTTGGGCGTCATAACATTTTCATTTTCATTGCGAAAATATTACAATTGGTGTATATTTACGAGAGGCATGGTTTCAAAGGAGAAGTCTCGTGAAAATACACTTTCAACCCTAATAAACGATTCGCTTGGAATAACATCCGGAGGGTGGGTATTCACCGAGCATTTAGATATATGGGTGAATTTTTTTCGATGTATCTAACGGTAAGCATAAGTTCAAATTTATGGGCTCGCAGAACCCGTCATTTGACCGCCATTTTGGAAACATGCCTAAAAAAGTTGGTACAGAATACTTGAACGAATTCTAAATTGCAACCATCTGTACTTTTGATATTTTGCGATCAAATTGAAAACAAAAAAGTTGTAGCACCCGAAAAATCATCCCTGCATTTTGAACTTTCCAGTATATGTATAAAGAAGTTGTTACAATTGGTCCAAAAATTTAAATCGAAATTTTAAATATATTTTGACAATTCAAGGACTTTTAAATTATTTTTAGAAAGAAGTCTGCACGTGTGTGCGTACATGCGTGGTCATTTCTTTCTGGAACACTTCATTTTTCACGAAGGCAAAGTTGCGTGGACTTATTGAGGTGCCAATCAAAGCATCTTAGCTATGAGCTGAACTGATTAGATTTTGGTAAGATTCATTTTTTTGGTTCGGCACATCCAAGATAATCTCTGTCGCACGATATTTCACGAATATAATATTATTTACTATACAAAAGGCTTTTGGTAAGTGGGGAGTCGGATTGAATTTATGCACGGAGCAATCAGAGGAGGGACAGGTCACAAGTCTTTCAACGGCTATTTCCATATCCACGCCAGAAAAACAAACGAGCGAAACAAGTGAAAATTTTATTGAAATTAAGATGAAAGAGTTATTGAATCTGTTTTTTTTGTCGGCTGAACTAGACGTTGTCAGGTAATGACCATTTGTGGTAGTTGCTTCCAAACACATTCATAATTGATGCATGGACATTGCATTTGTTCTATTTGACCATTTTATACTAAAACAATTAATAATCCTTTCCTATTTTGCAGTTGATATTGAAACAACATGTATGTAATATCGCCATCTGAACGCAAGAATTTTGTATTTTTAACTTCCCAGTATATGGGAAGTTCTTGTAGTCGCCGCGAAAACCAAACTGAAATATTCAACATATCTTTACGTTTTGAGGTCGTCGTATATTTTAAGTGTTTTTAGAAAGAAGTATGTATGTGTGTGTATGCACGTACGTACGTGCGTTCGTGGACAGTTCAAACTCTCTTCTACGAGAATTTTATATTTGTGAACAAAGTCGACTCGAAGCGCCTCTGAACTCTTAAGACCTGATTAGTTTTTCTGCCACTTCGGTCGTTGGGATTTGTTATTTTGACCCTTTGAATGACATTTCTTTCATTCACTATATCTCGTGAACCAAACGTACGATTTGCATGTTTAAGGTGTCAATCGACGCATATTGATATTTGTGTGATGTTTTGAACTTTATAAAAAATCATTGGAGCCGTTTTTCAATTTAATAAAAGAAAATGCGAAAGTTTTTTAAGTTGTTTCATGAAAAATAAATTTTCGACCTGATTTCCACAACACAGTAATAAATTTTTATAAAATTTATACATTCTTATCAGGGTTTGAAGAGAAACCAGCAAAAAATTTTTCAATCATAATAAAAAAGAATTAAAAATAAAAGTTTCTTCAAAGTTACTATGTAAATAGCGTTCATACGAATGCTATTACTTTATATCCTCTATTCTAAAGACATTGTTGTGAAGTCAATGAAAATTTATTAATATTTGCATAATTTGGGATTTTGTATAGTTTTCACAATGTTTTAATTTTAATAAAAAAAACTGCTTAAATTTTGAAAATCAAAAAAAAATCAATCATATTTGCATTTGTGGTAATCAACGTTTGGTAAAATGTATTGTAGTCAATACTTTCTAAGATCATATGCTTTAAAAAGCTTTCATTAAATAAAAAAATTGTAGTTTTAAGTAGTTTTGTTCTTGAGTATTCGTAAGATTTCAATTACTTCCTCCATCATCATTTTACTTTTTACATGCAATGAAACCGATTATTAAATGCATAATCAGTGTTTTTGAAGACCAACTGAAAATAAGAAATAATTATTAGTCTCATTGATGTAAAATCGTGTAAAAATACAAATTCATTGATTCTACCGAAGTGATGGCAATTTTGAACGAAACTATTCAAAATGGCCACCATGTGACAAAATCTCTTCAGTGGGTGTAATAACAAAACCCGCATTCATTTTTGCTAGAGCTCTTTTGTTCTTCAAGCATCGACATGAAAATAACAAATAACGTAGAAAAGGCTTTGTTACCTGTCGCCCCTCCAATTGATCCACGTGAATATTCAATGAACACCTCATCCATCAAAATCCTTACGGAATAAATGGATGTTACTATTAATATTAAGTCATTTCAATTACTGCGTTGAGTACCTCTCATTATTCTTATTTAAAATAGCATTATTTTCATTATTATTTTTGTGATTAAAGTTTTTAATATCTATGTAAATATTACTGGGAAGTTGACCGTGTGGACCTGAAGGGTCGCACCTTGCGGCTTGTTTTTACTTAGTTTTAAAATATATTGATTTCATTTCATATTTTTCGACGGAGAGTGTGAATGAGGGCAATGTTGAATGATGGATGTCTTTACCTTATTTTGGTCAGTTGCACTAATGACATACTACAGCCAATAATAAGCTCGCAGCTCATTATCAGCTTAATCTGGTTGATAACGATCTTGCGGTAAGGAAGCAAAAGCTATTTCATTATGGGCAGAGCAAGTGAACTAGGCTCAATTTTACTTGTGAATTCGACGTATGACAGCGAATTTCGAAGAATTTGAAGGTAATTATAAGTTGGTGTAATTAAATCAATTTGCAGTTGTTTTTCATCTTTTAAAATCCGTTCTGACAGTCCAATTGTCAGTCACAATTAGCGACGCGTAGTGTCACTATCCCATTAGATTCAAGCTGATAATCAATTATGAGCTCATCATCAGTCCTAGTGTTTCAGTAGTATTAATTAGTTTCATCGTTAAGCCGCTGTAGACAGTGATAAAAAATACCGAAAAATTAAGTAAGCTAGTTCTGGCATTCGGGTGGCGATATGCAGTAAAAATTCAATGCCTATAATAACTTAAGTAAGATAGGAGAAGAAGTAACTGAAATCCTACGAGCTCTTACAATGAATGAGCTCAAAAATTTCACAAATGATTTTTACGTGGTTAATAGCCGCTCAGCTATAAATATGTATTGTTTATTGTTTTTGTCTCAAAACTTTTTATAAGTGTTGCCTAATTGAAAATAAATTTAATTTTTAAAATTTTTAGCAGTTTTTTGCAGCTACAGTTTGGCTGTACTGAAATTATTGAAAATTTGATTCAATCATACAAATGCTAAAATTATGTGATTCGAATAAGTGAAATTAAGTCATGTTATTCGCATCACCCTCTTATTCTCAGTGGTTATTAATGGTTAATTTCCTTGTAATCATCAATTACTGTTTCGATAAGGACTGTTTAGAACATCTGATTTTCATAAGTATTGACTGCTTAATGTGCAAATCAGGTGGAAAAGTACTCAAACATGCATGCAAATTTCTCTCTGAAAATAGTTGTCAAATGTCGAAAATTTCAATGTGAATATTCCAAACGATTACAAGATTTTTCTTCATGAGAAGATACAAGTTTTTTTCAATCTGATTTGTACTTAAAACACACAATGCTTTAGAAGAATGCAGGTTTTACAATTGTAAAACATATTCATAAATAATATCCATTCATATGAAGTGGGGATGATATGAATATTATTTCAATCTTTTTATTTTAATAAACCTTAATCAACCTTTTACCAGAAGCTCTTATAATTATTAGCTCATAAATATATTGTTGTCATGGTTACGTAAGAATGAAAAGTTTTTGTGGCTTAAACCTTTTACAATTCTCCAGTGTCCATTAAAAACAATATTTGGGGACACTTGAAAACTTTAAAATTGTCCAAAACTTAAAAGCAGAAAGAAAAATTAATTTAGTTGTAAGCACGAATGAAATATAATAAATTCACTTAAAGCAAAATTTCGTAATTTTTCAGTAATAAGAAGTTATCGCAATTGGCCTCAAAATCCAATTAAATAAATTGTTTTTCTATTTGGCAAAAAAAATCTTGTATAAACAATAAACAATTAAAAGTCGCTGTGAATAAAGAGTTGGTATGAACAATATGAATTAGTGTTACTGATTTTAAAGGAGTTGTTGTTGTTGTTGCAAGTACTTTCAATTTTCATGAAAATTAGCAACAAAATTTCTTAAAGTTTTTCAAAAAAATCAGACTTAGACTTGTGACAGTCAATGATTTGACATGATGATCATGATATCAATTGCGTTGAAAAGGTCATAATAAACAAAAATCGAAGGTATGCAAAATCCATTCATAAAATAACAATGAACAACTTATATATGTAATGAATATGGGAGTAATCCGAATAGTATTACCTTATTCCAATTTACTCTGATAACCCTGTTGTGGTATCGATCAATGTATCTTAACATTCGTATGATCAATCGATTTAGGGCACACATTTTCAAATTTACGGTGGAAAACAACAACAAAATTAATTTTTTTAAAGAAAATTTTCTATCTATTATGCACTTCCGGCAATTAATGCGTTTCAATATCAGATGCTTCAAAGAGCTTTGATCAAATTAAAATTATAGTTTTTTTTATACACCGAAGAAAGTTCATATTATAAATATGATAACTAACGGGGCGTCCATTAACTACATAAGGATTATTTATGAAACTTTTGAGTTCATCTCCCACCCCCAATTGTAAGGGTTTGTAAAGTTTCAATGAATAATAAACCTGAAATTTTGCATGTTTTACATATAATTTGATATCGACTTTTATTGTTTATTGAATGTTTTTAAAGATCAACTGCAAAATAAGAAATTATTATTAGCTTTCTACGGTACAATGGCGAAACAAAACAAATACAAAATCTAAGCAGCACTTATGGAAATTTTGAACACAACTACCAAATGTGATCCTTCGATTGATTTGTAGCTCACGGTTGTGTTAACCAACATTTTGGGGTTTGACGTTTAAATCAGTTATTCCATCCGATTCAGCTGTATTCAGTGACCGACACTGAATTGAAACCGTTTTATTTTTCTTTGTTTAAAAGAATCCTGCACCATAAACGGCTGGAGGGCTTATTATTAGCATGCATTCGATGGCAGGTGATTGCAGTTTTTGTTTCGTTAGAGCAAGTATGAAGAGTCTGAGGCTTTAGAGCGAAATCCCATGAGTTCCGCGATTAGTGAATACCTTTTTTTGTGAGAATGGAGTATTTGGAGTATATAAATTATATAAACATTGATTACTTAGGTTTGAAAATCAGGTTAAAACTTTTGTGTTTTTGAAAAAAACCCTAATTTTTTGCACTTTTTTTAAAAAATTAAAAAACGGCTCCAACGATTTTTTTAAAAATTTGATAGAATCACATAAATGTTAATACGCGTCGATTGACACCTTAATTATGAAAATCGCATGTTTGTTTCGTGAGATATAGCGCATAACATGGTTGACCTTCAAGGGGTGAAAACAGCAAACTCCCCCGACCGAAGTTTTCCAAAAACTAATCAGCTCTTAAGATTACAAAGACGCTTCGATTGACACCTTAACAAAGTCGATACGACTTTGTTTCCGTGAGTTATGCCCGTAGAAAAACTGCCCGCGAACGCACATACGTACGTACGTACGTACATACACACACACACACACATACATACTTCTTTCTAAAAACACTTTATATATACTCTACAGACCTCAAAACGTAAAGAAAAGTTGAAAATTTCAATTTCGATTTTCGAGGCGATTACAAGAACCTCCCATATACTGGGAAGTTAATAAGCCATTTTCGAAATCGTGATGAACATTTTAAAGGTTTTTTTTTCTCAAGATGGGGACTTGGTTTATTGTCATAATATAAATTCAGTTTTGAACATTTTGGAAATAGAATTCGATCCCTCTCAGTGGCGTTTGTTTATCGACTCATCCAAAACGAGTTTTAAAGCAGTTCTACTTCATAACGGTAATGTACTTCCCTCAGTTCCTTTAGCACACGGTTCGCGTATGAAAGAAACTTATGAGATCATGAAACTTTTACTTGAAAAAATCCAGTATAATACATATGGCTTTAAAATTTGCGGCGATTTAAAACTTATTGCTACTTGGACTGCAGTTGGGTTATACTAAATTTTGCAGCTTTTTTTGCGAATGGGACAGTAGGGACAGAAAATAACCATTACAAGAAAAAGGTATGGCCTGTGCGTAACTCTCTAGTTCCTGGACAGAAAAATGTAAAGCATTCACCACTTTTGAAGCCTGCTGATGTGTTTCTTCCGCCACTCCATATCAAATTAGGACTTATGAAAAAATTTGTAAAGGTTATGGATCGCAATGGAAATGGATTTTTGTATTTAATAGAGAAATTTCCCAAAATAGGCGATGCTAAGATCAAAGAGGGCATTTTCGTAGGACCTCAAATCAGACAATTAATAAAAGATCCGAAATTCGAAGAAAAATTAAATGTTTTAGAAAAATCCGCTTGTCAATGCTTCAAGAACGTGGTTGCAAATTTAAGTGAGATAACCACAAAGAATTGATTAACGAGCTCCTATTGACATATGAAGTTTTGGGTTGCAATATGTCGCTTAAAATTCACTTTCTAGGCTCACATCTGCATTTTTTTCCAGAGAATTTAGGGGCTGTAAGTGATGAGCATGGAGAAAGGTTCCAACAGAACATTTTAACGATGGAGAAGCGTTACCAGGGTAGATGTAGTCCATGGATGTCGGCTGACTACTGCTGGACGATCAAAAGAGACCATCCGGAAGTCAAATATTCCAGAAAATCGTAGCCTTTTCTTTACAAACCACATAATTCGCATATTTCTGCAGAACTATTAAATATTTTAATTCTAATTCTTTTTTCTTCACCAAATAAAATTGATACGTGATTAAAATAAAATGACTGCCTATTTTTATTCACAATACTTAATACATAGTAGAAACACTAAAAAATTTCGTGTGGCACAACGAAAGTTAAATTTTGTAAACCAGTGTAATTTATAGTTGAGTATATACTGCTGTTTTTAGATGCATAAAACTTTTTAGACACACAAAAAACAGAAAACATACCACGCAAACAATGGGCAATGGCTTCAATTGCTGCACTTGTTGGATTTAATAGGGCTTTAGTTCAAGATCTTTCTTTAAAATTTTCCATGTGGTGGACGGACAGAGGCCAAGTAGTTGAAAGCAACGTTGAATTGATAAATTTGAATCCCCAGTCACACTACCCTCTACAGCAGTGATAGGTACAGTGGTACGCACTGTAAGAGCTCGTGTGTAATGAACATTGTCTAATCGAATATACGTGGACATAAATCATTCCATCGTATTGCGTATGAGATGTTCAGATGGACGTTTATGAACACTATGAATTGAACGAAGTGCTTCATAAGTTCGGCGCACAGAACGAAAATTTGGGCAAAAATTTCCACGGTTTTGAAAAGTTGTATGGGTTTAAATCCTTGCGTGGTATTTTCGTGTCAATTTTTTAATCTTTGCCAAAAAAAACTTTGAATGAAGTCAATTTCAGAGATATTCACATTCGTTTTTCATTACAATTTCTATTAGTAATACATTGAATTAAATTTTCGAGGGTCGTGCATTTTTTAACCGGCTTTGAATTTATACTCGTTTCTACTTCGAAATACAACCCTCAATAGAATTTCTCATCGATTTTCTGCGTAATTTTAATTGGGAGGCATTGTGCACCATTGGAAATTCTCTATTTGCTTAGCGTGAAACAAAACAAGCAAAACAAAGACATTAAAAACTTCTCAAAGGAAATCAACTTACTTCTTGCCCTTCATTAAGGATGTAAGCGAGCAAATTGCATTTTTATCGTGATAAGAAAATACAGCTCCAACTACATTTGTATCTTCATATATTAGTTTTGTTAAATTGTGAGAGTAAAATTTAAAACAACCTAGGCCGTCACAATTGAAATTATTTGAAATGTAATACATTACCGTTTTTCGTACTTTTCCAAAAGCTGCAAAATGTGCAGCAATGTGAACGCGTTTTGTCAGATGAAGATTCATTAACCTTGGTTTTTCACACTCTTTTCCATTTTATCTGTTTTGAAGCTGCTAAAAAGGTCTAACTGAACTCTACGACTAAAAATGCACAGATTTTGTTCATTTTTTATTTCTGGATATGTGCCTTTTTTGAATTATGCGAGCCTTACAATTTTTCTTTGTTTTTTTTTCAACTGATGTCATGAATATCTAAGATTGTTAAATGAAATCCTACGCATTAATGAGATCTTTCTATTTCTCTGCCTATTTGCCAATTTGAAAGGTGATCTTCCTTGTAGAAAATAGTTTTTCATCATTTTTCGGTGGTAAGGATCCACTATTCGCCTATTGCGCCATTTACGTTTGCTACTTTTTCAACCTTTGTGGATAACTTCCACTCAATTTGAACAATAACCCAATTTCCGTCCAACTTTTTTGACAAACAGGAAAATTGAATGAATCTAATTGAATTTTGTCCATGAAACTCCAAAACCTGCCATTAAATGTATTCAAGTAGTAATTCCAGGCCAATGCCTGGTCAAAGCCTGCGTGGATTAGTGGCTAGACAGTTTACTTCCTATGCACCAAATACCAGGTTTGACGCTTCTAGGCGATAAGCAATTTTAGGAAATGGGATTTGTTGCCAATATGTAATATGCCAATTGCAAATATAACCGTAACTGAGTAAAGGAAAGTGCAAAAATTTCAAATACTTTTTGTATAATTAGATAATTTACTCATGAATATATTCACATATTCTTTAGGTCAAATGTGTTTTTTTAACTGAATTTAAGAACGTAAAATCAATAAGTCATTGTGTTTTATCCATGAGATAAAGGTTTTATGGATTACAAAACAAGATAAGATAAATAATAGAGCCTGAATAGATCAATATATTCGGAAAATTCTCCATTGAAAACTTGCATACCTATACTGCAAAATTACATATTCATGGTGACTGAAGATGTAAATGTAGCCAATTTGTTTGTTCCTGATCTTTGTGCTTAACAGTGAACACGAATTCTTTTCATTCGTGAAGTATTTGCACTTGATGTTTCTGTAAGGTGATCTTGTAGAAAATTCTCAAGTAACTGAAATTGTAAATAATCAGTGCACTACTTTTTTATGCATTAAAAAAACAAAAAAAATCAAAAACTCAATAATTAAGCATCAACCAAAACACTTTATTGAGTTGTGAGTACTTTTCCGTTCACATATCTTTTTCATCTCATCACACACTAAAATTAGTTATATTTTATGTACTTCCCAGTATATGGGAAGTTCTTGTAATCGCCTCGAAAATCGAAATTGAAATATTCAACATATCTTTACGTTTTGAGGTCTTACGAATATATCTTAAGTGTTTTTAGAAAGAAGATTGTATGTGTGTGTGCGTGTGTGTATGTACGTACGTACGTGCGTTCGCGGACAGTTTTTCTACGAGCATAACTCACGTAAACAAAGTCATATCGACTTTGTTAAGGTGTCAATCGAAGTGTCTTTGCAATTTTAAGAGCTGATTAGTTTTTGGGACACTTCGGTCGGGGGGGGGGGTGCTGTTTTCACCCCTTGAAGGTCAACCCTATCATGCGCTATATCTCGCGAACCAAACATAGCATTTGCTTCATTCTGTCAATCAACGCGTATTAACATTTTCGTGATTCTATCAAATTTATAAAAAAATCGTTGGAGCCGCTTTTTAATTTTTTGAAAAAAAGTGCAAGAAATTGGAGTTTTTTTCAAAAACATCAAATTTTTAACTTTATTTTCAAGTCGCAGTAATGAATATTTATAAAACTTATATACTCCAAACAGCTTTTGTAAAAAAACCACCAAAATGTTTTTTCATCATTACAAAAAAAAATTAAAAATAAAAAAATCATTCAAAGTCATCATGTCCTTCATGGTCATTTATGTCAATCATTATATCTCGAGAATCAAATATAATCTTTGCATCATTAAAAAGTCAATCGACGCATATTAACATTTTAATGATGTTTTTAAATTTTAAAAAATATTTTTAAAGCCATTTTTTTCATTGAGGAAAAAAATATTGAAAATTAGTGTTGTTTTTTCATAAAAAAATTAATTAATTATTAATAAAATTAACATCGTAATAATAAATGTTTATAAAATTTAAAAACCTTTATCAATTTCTGTAGAGACCAGCAAAATATTTTCTCATGATTTCAAAACAAATTGAATTAAAAATAAAAAAAATCATTCAGTCACCATGTAAACAGGGTTCATACGAATTTTTATATCTTAAATCTCTTATTCTAAAGACATTGTTGTAAAGTCAATCAAAGTTTATTATTATTTGCATAATTTGCAGAGATTTTTAATAGTCTTCACAGAACCGTGTTTTAACTTTAATAAAAAAACTGCTTAAATTTTGAAAACCAATACAAATAAAATCAAATTTGCAATTGTGATAATCAACGCTTTGAATGGTAAAATGTTTTGTAGTCAACACTTTTTGAGATCATATGCTTTGAAAAGTTTTCATCAAATAAAAAATTGTAGTTTTTAGGAGTTTTGTTCTTTCGTATTCGTAAAATTTCAGTTACTTCCGTCATCATTTGAAATACATATATTTTACTTTTTACATGCAATTGAACCTATTTTTGACTGCATAATCAATGTTTCTCAAAATCAACAGAAAATAAGAAATAATTATTAGTTTCATTGATGTAAAATCGTTAAAAAATACAAATTCAGTGATTATGCCGAAGTGCTAGCAGTTTTGATCGCAACTATTCAAAATGGCCATCACGCGACAAAATCTCTACAGTTGTCGTAATAACAAAAACTGCATTCATTTTTGCTAGCGCTGTTTTGTCCTTCAAGCATCGATATGAAAATAACAAATAACATAGAAAAGGCTTTGTAACCTGTCCCCCCTCCGATTGATCCACGTGAATATTAAATCAAACCAATCCACGAAAATCTTTACGTAATCAATTGACGCTCACGTAGATGTTACGATTAATATTAAGTCATTCCAATAACTTTTATGAGGGGTACATTTTTATTATTAAAAGTAATATTATTTTCATAATTATTATTGTGTTTAATATTTTTGATATTTATGTAAATATTACTGGGAAGTTGACCGTGTGGACCTCAAGGGTCGCACCTCACGACTTGTTTTTATTTCATATGAAAGTATAGTACTTCAAGAGTATTCACACCAAATTTTAAGTACATTCGAGCAATATTACTTGAATTATAGAGATTTGAATACCGTGTGGTCGGTACGTGCGCTCAACCGTACCTAGCGTATTATACGCATGCAGCGTGGTTCTACCGCGTAAAATCAGCTCCTTTCTTTTTCATAAAACATCACAACATCAAAAAGGTGCTCTTAACATCGCAAATGAGGCGAACGATTCACTGTATGGACCTGGAATCGACGACTCGATGTAAGTCGCTAAAAAATAACTTTAATTCATTAAATCGCGGTAAAAAAAACTTTGAACGCGTTTTTCTCGTAACTTTGTTTTTCCGTGCGGTAGGCACGATTTTTCGAGAACGAATCTTGCACAGTTCCTCTTCATAGTATTGACTTATGCTTGAACGAAGGAATTTTCATTTTAAAAACGATGAGAATCGGAAAAATGCTGTAAAATATGAGACGAAAATTCATTGAAACCCATTTCAAAACTTGCAATTTATGAAGACTTTTCTACGCTATCCAAAATCCGGCATGCCGAGAGGCAGGAGCTGATCGTAACGTAAAAAAAAAATTATGTGAATAATAATACTACTTTAAATAATAATAATGAGAGGTTCTCATAACAGTAATAGGAATTGGTTAATATAATCATATCATCTACTGGAGCGTCCATTGATTACGTACCGCTTTTGGTGGATGCGAGTTACACCTACCCTAGACACACCTATAAACATTACACCTACCCCAAATATACCCTTACCTAGAGAAATATCCACCACGTTCATATAAATCCTATTAACAACATTGTATCATAATGTTTACATTCAAGCCCGAATTAATTATCTTCTGTCCCAAAAATCCAATCTAAATGTTTATATTAAACCCACGAAATTCAATCTCCACTATTTGATAAACATCCGATTCAATCCAATTTGTTTACACAAACTGCACGATCAGCAGAAGACTTAATTGATCTTTGTCCAGCGAGGATTGCTTAGTCAGCAATCTCGTGGGAAACTCTAGATAAGAATTTAAGATAAAAGACCCATGACAGCATCGAAGAGTGGTCATTCAATTAAGTTCAAGTTCGGTTTTGTCTTTTCGGCGCACAGTCGCATTACAGTTAGAATATAAGAAATAAAGTGTTTTAAGTGAAGAATAGTATTGAATAAAAAGTTTCTTTGAATAAAGTGTTTTAATTTAAATTGATTCCGCGAATAGGAATCGATAAAAATTCGTTTTGGATTCAGGATTAACTGAAAACATAACTTGCGCGGTGGATTGGTTTGATTAAATATTCACCCGGACCAATCGATGGGGTGGGGGGGGGGGCAGGTTACAAAACCTCTTCTACGATTTTTATTATTTTCATATCGACGTTTGAAAGATTAGGTGCAAGGGAAAATAAATGCAGTTTTTGTGACTACGCCGACTGAAGAGATTTTCTCGCGCGGTCGCCATTTTGAATAGCTACGTTCAAAATTTCCATGACTGCGGCATCAATGAGGCTAATAATTATTTCTTATTATGAAGTTGGTCTCCAATCACATTGAATATGCAGTCAATAATAAGTTGAGTTGCATGTAAAAATATTTATTTTTTACATGCAACTCAAAATTTTGAAAGCAACTATTTAATGATTACAAATGATGAGAGAGGAAGTAGTTGAAATCTTACGTACACGAAGGAACAAAACTACTAAAACTAGAAATTTTTATTTAATGTAAGCCTTTTAAAGCATATGATCTTACAAAGTATTGACAACAAAATATTTTACCATTCAAAACAAATGCAAATTTGATTGAAAAAAAATTTCTTCAAAATTTCATTTTCAAATAAAATATAAACACAGTTCTGTCAAAACTATTGAAAATCTGATCAAATTATGCAAATGTTAATCAGCACTGATTGACTTAACAACAATGTTTTTAGAATAAGAAATATCGGGTATTATCATTTCAAATTATGACTTTTAATGGTATTTTATTTTTAATTAAAATTTATTGTAACCATGAAAAAAGGGTTTGCTGCTTTTTCACAACTATTTACAGTTTATAAATTTTTCAAATATTGATTACTATGCTGTGCAAATTAGGTTAAATTTTCTTTGTGATAAACCCTAACTTGGACTTTTTTTATTAAATGTAAACACAATTTTTCCAAAAATTTTGTAGGATCACACATATTTTATTACGCGTTGATTGAAACTATAAATATACAAATCCTATGTTTGATTCGCGACATATAGGGCATGATAAAAACGACCTTGAAGGTCATGGCTACTTTTAATGATTTTTTATTTTTAATTTAATTAACTTCCCAGTATATGGGAAGTTCTTGTAATCGCCTCGAAAATCGAAATTGAAATTTTCAACATTTCTTTACGTTTTGAGGTCTTACGAGTATATTTTAAGTGTTTTTAGAAAGAAGTATGTATGTGTGTGTGTGTGTATGTACGTACGTCCGTACGTACGTATGTGCGTTCATGGACAGTTTTTTCTACGAGCATAACTCACGTAAACAAATTCCTATCGACTTCGTTGAGGTGTCAATCGAAGCGTCTTTGCAATCTTAAGAGCTGATTAGTTTTTGGAAAACTTCGGTCGGGGGGTTTGCTGTTTTGCCCGTTTGAAGGTCATTTCTGTCATGCGTTATATCTCCTGAACCAAACATGCGATTTTCATAATTAAGGTGTCAATCGACGCGTATTAATATTTATGTGATTCTTTCAAGTTTTTGAAAAAATTCATGGAGGCGGTTTTATATTCTTTTTAAAAAAAGTGCAAAAAATTAGTTTTTTTTCATAAACAGTAAATTTTTAACCGATTTCCGAAACACAGTAATCAATATTTATAAAATTTATGTACTCCAAATAGTTTTTGTGCAAAAACCAACAAAACTTTCTCTCATGATTACAAAAAAAATTAAATTAAAAATCAAAAATCATTAAAATTCATCATGATTTCAAGGACATTTCTGCCATTCACTATATCTCACGAACCAAATATAATATTTGCATCACTTAGGTGTCAATCGACGTGTATTAACATTTTTGTAATGTTTTTATATTTAAAAAAATCGTTGGAGGCGTTTTTTAATTTAACAAAAAAAATGCAAAAATTTAGGATTTTTTCATAAAAAATAAATTTGTTAACCAGATTTGCACAACACGGTAATAAATGTTTATAAAATTTATAAATCTTTATCAATTTTTGGAGACAGGCCTGCAAAACGCTTTTCCATGATGTTTAAAAAAATTAAATTAAAAAAATAAAAAATCATTCAATGTCGCCATGTAAAAAGTGTTCATATGAATGATTTTACCCGACTACTCTTATTCTGAAGACATTGTTGTTAAGCCAATCACAGTTTATTAATATTTGCATAATTTAAGCAGATTTTTAATAGTCTTCATAGCACCGTGTTTTAATTTTTATATCAAAACTGCTTAAATTTTGAAAATCAAAAAAAATTAATCAAGTTTGCATTTGTGGCAATGAACGCTTTGATTGGTAAAATGTTTCGTAGTCAATACTTTGCTAGATCATATGCTATAAAAAAAGCTTTCATCAATATGAAAATAACAAATAACGTAGAACCCCCCCCCCCCATTCATCCGCGTGAATATCCAATCAAATCAACCTGTCCCCATCGACCAAAAACCTTACGTAATCAATTGACGCTCCCGTAGATGATACGATTAATATTAAGTCATTCCAGTTACTGTTATGAGAGGTACATTATTATTATTTAAAGTAGTAGTATTTTCATAATTATTATTTTGTTTAGTATTTTTAATATTTATGTAAATATTACTGGGAAGTTGACCGTGTGGTCCTCAAGGGTCGCACCTCGCGGCTTGTTTTTTTTTGTAATCATGAAGAAAAGTTTTGCTTATATTTTTTACAAAAACTCTTGAGAGGCAGCATGAAATTTTCTAAAAATTTAACAAAATCTTAAAAATTTTGATACGTGTCCATCATGCAAATCGTATGTTTGGTTCATGAGATATAGTGCATGCCAGAAATGACCTTCAAGGGGTCAAAACACAAAACTTTCCGACCGAAGTGTCCCAAAAACTAATCAGCTCTTGAGATTGCAAAGGCACTCCGATTGACACCTCAACGAAGTCGATACGACTTTGTTTACGTGAGATATGCTCGTAGAAAAAACTGTCCACGAACGTACGTACGTATGACACACACACACATACATACTTCTTTCTAAAAACACTTTAAATATACTCCAAAGACCCCAAAACGTAATGATATGTTGAAAATAGTTGTAGGGATAAAGAGATCCAAGCCACATAGTTGCCCAGAATTTCGGGAATTCTGCCACCCTGTTTATTACTCTCAAATTTCATTTTTAATGTATAAAAAGTATAGAATAGTGCTACTCTCAAAACCATTCATTGAATAAAATACTCCCAGTTGAAGGTAGCTTTTAGCACGCTGACATCGTTTTATGTAAATTGAAATGTATTAAGATTTCTATGATTTTATCAAATTTTTGTTGAATTGGACAGAATAGTTTTTTAATTTGATAAAAAACTGTATAAAAAAAAATTTCAAAAAGTTTCTAATTTGTACGTAGGTTATTGATGCTTTAAAATATCATATGCTGTAAGGAGATCTTATAAAATAAAAAAATTAAAGTTTTTAATACTTACGAAAATTTTTATGAATAACGGATTAATACGGATTATATTACCTTATTTCGTTTTCCCTAATGACGTAGCGGTTGTATTAATCAATGTGTATTTTCATTTGTATGATTTGGTACAATTTTCGATAAATGTAGTGCTGCAGTTTTTGAATTTAATAAAATGAACTGCGAAGATATGAAATTTTCTTACTAAATCTTTTTTTAAAGTAGATTTGTAGCATTCAAATCTTTGGAGGATCAGATGCTCTGCTAAATTCTTATCAAACGAAAAATCATATTTTTTTCAAAAATTATTCATATAGAAGCAATAAACAATTAATATTTGTATATTAGAACGGATGATACGATTAATACAAACACATTTCACTGACTGTAAAGAGCTCTTGTCATTATTATTAATAAGAGCAGGTCTAACATTTGTAATATTTATTGAGATATTACTGGGAAGTTGTTCGTGTGGACCCCACGGGTCACGCCTCATAGCTTGTTTAATTTCATTGACGTTTTCGCCGGCAATTCGTATATTTCTACCAAATTAAAGGAATATAAGATATTCCATAAAGATATTCGGAAGTAAATTACTGATAGAGGGCTTTCTGAAAGGTTTGTGCTTCTCAAAAGGAAAAAATTCAATTTTAAGGAAAAATATAAACCGACATCATCAGCAGAGTTAAAATCGCGAAATTCCACATATCAACGCTTAAGAGGCATCAAAAGACGCTGTGCAATATTCTGTAATACACAACGGCACGTTTCGACAAAAAGATGTGTTCAACTTGTAACATACCAGTATGCCTATAAAGAATACAACAAGTTCATAAGACTACCATTCAAAACGAAAGGAACCTGAATATTTTTTTAAAGCTTGAACATTTCTATTTAAGAAATCTTGTTCGCAGGCATTTTGGTGAAAAAAATTTACCGCCCATTCAGGATCTCCAAACATCCTCCGATTAAAAATTAGTTTGTATTACCGTACTTTTTTGATTTTAATCTGGGTCAAATATTTTTACACCTAGAAAAAGATAATTTAGATTTTGCGGGCTGTAAGGGTCTAACTTTCAACTATTCGCGCTGTCCTGCAAATATGAAGGTTTCACTTCTAAAATATTTAACAAAACAGCACGTTCAGAAAATGTTGATTAGACACTCAGCTAAAAAAATAAAAACTTTAGATCAACATCACACAATCTCAGTGGAAAAAATATGTCTGCAGTGTGGGTTCATTTTTTATTTAAACGAAATTGTAAAATGAATACAATACGTGAGGTGGTGAATGGAAAAGTTGTGTATGTAATTTTTTTATTTTTCATTTCGATGCAAAAAATACAATTTTCGTGTTAAATTTGGCTGAAAGAAAAGGTGGCGCTAGTCGTAGCCTCAAATGCAGTCTCACTCGTAGCAGGCTTAGTTAATAAATTAAAAAATATCGTGACATTTTTTTGTAAATTCTCGAATAAATCATTTTGTGTCTCAAAATTACGCTAAATTGACTTACACCACTTTCGATTTCACCGCGTCAAATATATAAACCTGTGATGTGTTTTAGTCCCATATTTGGTTTTAATTATTACTCGAAAGCCGGTACCATACACTAGGCTTTCTGAGCAACAATCAAAATTACATAGGGGCTAATCTTTCACCTGCAAAACACTTTTTCTTACACTTCAGAGTCGGACAGGGTTTAGAAATCACATTTTGCTCATATAAATTAGACACTATGCAGTGCCTACACAAAGCTGCAACGGCTAACTACCTCGCGTCACCTTGCCACAAATCCTGGCAACATCCGGAAGCAATTCATGAAAAAATCTAAAGCACTTTCCAAGTATTTACCGGACCTACCAATTTGAATTTCCGGATGCCACTTGTCTACACTTTTCCTTGTTTTAAATAGCTTTTGATGATGGCTGTTCGGGAATGAGCACTCGACAACTTTCGCAGTCACATAGCACATTTGGCTGGTTTTCCCGCTTTTTCGAGTTTAATTTTTGCAGGGCGAGGGGCTTCAGCTTCCCAAGGATGACTGAGCTCGACGAGATTCACCTGTGAACTGATAGCAGAGCTGCAGAGGTGATAATGTCCTTTGAAAATCACGACCTGTGATGGTGAAGAGCGAAGCGATTAGCTTTATGTTTCTGCTGGAATTTGTTTGCTGTAATTGTGAACTTTCCATCTGTGAGGAGTGAACCACAGTCGCACAAGTCCTGAGTTCTGGCTGCCAAGATTATATAGTCATCGGGTCAATGCGCATCCAAACAAACAAATGCTAAGTCGCGCTTGCTTTATTTCACTTTCAATTTTTGTTAATTTTGCTGTTGCGAATTCAGATCTGAATCGGATATAGTAAGCTCGTGTGAAACTCGGGAGAAGTCCTGCTCGGCGTACAACATCCGGAAGCGGCTTTCGAAGCCAGGACCGCCAAACATTCTGCGCGCATCCACTCGGAAGCGATTAATTCCTCATTCTTCATAATGCACATAAATTGTGTTCTCTTCCTTTCTACCTTTAGTCAATTTGGCAATTTTATAGGTTGGTAACACACATTGGCTAAGGAAAGGATATTGTTGGTAGTTTATTGAGTCAACGCCTTCCCTCCAATTGATAGCCAATCGCACACAGCAATCGGAGCTACTACAATTCTTCTGTATGAATTTAGTGCTGAAAATTGTGGGCAGTCTATTTTCTTCGTTCTACAAACAAAACAGCACTATCAGGATCACAACATAAGTTCCGAAAACAATTCAGACAATTTCTTTTAGATTGTCGGTTTCAATGCTGAAAATAATTTTTAACTTGCAACGAAATAATTTTATAGTGTTAACCAATGTAGGTTGAATGAGAGAAATTTGTACTTTCTATTTAAGGACTCGTTAAAAATTCCATAGTAAACTCAATCAATCAGAAGGAACTATAATATTTATTGTTTGGAATGCTGCAAAGATAATCTACTGGATTAACACAAAATATGTTTGTAAAAACTGGATTATAATCATTTCAGCGAAGTTTGAATAGCCAAGCTTAATTTGTTTTTTAAATCTTTTCCATATGCTAAGAGTCCTCCTCTTGCTTTAATCTTTAATTTAAGCTTATTCCTCAGCGCTGAAAAATGGCTAACATTTCATCTGCCCTCAAATCAAGTAATCCTTTGATTGTAACAAATTATCACCTTATATGTTTTCCTAACATTTTTGAGCACTCATTCAAGTTTCGACATGGCCATAGGACTTGATATTGTACCTGAGTAGCACGGTTTATTTCCTACTCGTTTCTTTACTTCTGATTTGCTGGAATTTCCAATACTGTGGCTTCTTCTACTATTTATACTGATTTCTCCAAGACGGTCTCATACTTTCATGGTTAATCTTCAACTTGTGCTCGCGATTTCCTCTTGTTTCTGTTTTTGGTGATTATTTTGCACCATTCTATCACTAAGGGGTATATTCTTGGCCTTCTACTTTTTATTACCTTAATAAATGACATTCGTCCCTTCTCTGTGTCTTGATTTCCTCTTTATGTTAATGATTTGAGTTATTTGAAGTGATTCGAACTCTTGAAGACAGCATACTCATTTCAAAGATCTAGACACACTTATTTATTGGTAGGAGGCTATTTTCCTCTCTCTAAACATTCCAGAGTTCTATGCAATGACTTTCTCTCGTAAGGTACTAGTACACATTAGAAGTCCAAAAAATAGAGAATATTGATGAATTTTTTTCTTAGCCCTCTTTCATTGAATGTGAACAAAAAATATTTTTTTAATTTCTCATTATAATCTATTTTACAGAGGGCGCCAAAGTTGACACCTCGAAAAGTAACCCATCGCATGACTGACAAGTGTCTCATAATTTAAAAGTTTGAAACAGAAAATTCAAAAAAGGTTTTAAAGACTAAGGTCTCTTACGTGACAGTTTACCACTACTTATGAAAAAATGTTAAAAAAAATTTGTGGAGCTTTGAAAAAAATGTAAAATTAACCTTCAATATTCTACAGTGGCTTTTTGCACGCCAAGATATTTTCCGATTTTTTGGTCTAATTAAGGTAAATTGTCTAGCAAAACATGTTAATAAATAAAACGCACTAGTTTTAATTAAAACCGATTGAGTAAGCCCGGAGATTAACTAGCGGCCAGTTGAAAAAATGTCATATCGAGAAAATCACGTTTAAAGTTTGGCTTTGGATTTTAGTACCTTTTCTATAGGATTTGAAGTAGCTTTTCTATACGTCAGAATAAATACTGAAACGTGTAAGAAGACGAAAATTCTGTGATCTATTGTGAATGAATAGAAGAAACCGGTATTTTAGAAAGAGGGGACACACAATCGGTGCCATCTGGCAGGCGGTAAAAAACGCGCATGTACCTAAAACCGTTTTATACGAATTTTTTTCAAAAAATATTATAAGAAGTCATTTTGAAAGGTACAAGGAGTTGAAAAATGTGTACAAGTACCTTAATCCCACTCCCATTACCCTTAACTATGTCTTTGACTCTATTCTTTGAAGTGTTGTTGAGCGAGTGAAAGATCTTGATGTCAAATTCGATCGTAAATTGAAGTTTCTTGCTCACAGTTTCAATATTGTTACCAGAGCCTCAAAGCTATAGAATTTTGCGTTGCATCATTGCCTTATTTTCGCAAGTCTTTTTGCGTTGCTCGATTGTTCAAGGCATTTCTGTCACGCATGATATCCCATGAACGGAATGTTTTATTGACACCCCTACGTATCAAACGAAGCCCGTTACCATTGTGATGAGTGCATCAAATTTTCAATGAATTTCATACAGTTGTCTTTTATTCAATATAAAAACAAAAAATTAAATAAAATCAAGTCTGCACTTCTGGCAATTGGATGCTGCGTATTCTTATATATTTAAAATTTATAGTTTTTTCATAATTGAAAAAAGTAAACATGTACAAATTGATACGAATAATACTACCCTATTTAACTACTCTCTATATTTGTAGTATTCATCATAGCGTAGTATCATTTGTAAGGTTTCGTGAATTTTCAACAGCTGCTTTTAGTTTAGTAAACAATTTAATTAAAACAGAAATTTAATCTGATTTGCACTAGCAACACTCAATGCTTTAGAAATTCGGATGCTTTAAACAGTACTCTTCAAACGAAAAATTTTAGTTTTTTTTTATAATTACAAAAAATATTTACATAAGCTAATAATAAACTTATTTCATTTACTGTAATGTCACATTTTCATGATTACAATTTAAAGTATTTTTTTATTTTTTACTATTGTTTTCAATAGTTATTTAGATATTACTGGCAAGTTGTTTGCGTGGACTTCCAAAGACACATCTCATAGTTTGCTGTATCGCGCGTTTTCAATTGTTTTTTTGGAAATATGGTGGAACCATAAATTAGTAGATTCTATGAAAGAAGTTCTGAATTCAGTATATTCGTCTAAAAGCGTTACAACAAAGATTTTCTCTGTTTCTTTCTTCCATTTCCAGCTGAATTTCTTTCGCAACAACATAATTTTATTAATAAAATTTTTAAAACAAATTTAATGTTAGGTATATATAGGTATCACAGACTTTGTAATTTAGTAACGATACAACGATGAGTTTTATTAAAATAAAGTGGAAAATAGTCTGAGACCCATAACTTTTTGATAATTTTATTGTTATGGAGATATAAGTAAGGAAGAGGATAACGCGAGAAAGCATTGAATATTTCGATTATATCCACAGAGTGATTCTAGCAACGTCTACCAACGAAAAGTATGTGAAAGCTGGATTCATCATGAGTACATAAATTGCCTACAATAACCATCGTTCTGACTTCCATAAAGCTCCTATCGAGCGGTTGAATCACAAGAATCAGCAGAACTTAACTGTTCAGCATTATTCTGGTGAAAGTTCATAGAATAAAGATATTACTATCCATTTATTTAGACCATGAAAATTTGGATTTATTTGGCGATTAAAAAACAATAAACAATTTCTCAGGTAATGGCTGAAAAAAATAATTAATTTTAGTGATCCACAACCAGGTCGCTCTAAACGATAAAAGCTTTAGGAAAGCCACGTGTAATAAGTACACAACTGTACCTAATGAATGTTGTAGAAAATAGTTAACATAACCAAGAAAGCCCTGAATATTTCTCGTAATAGCAGGGAAAACAAAGAAGTTGCGCGAAAATGATCCCGTCTTTTTTGCGTAGGTTTCATTATTGAAACCACGTGAAAGTATTGTATGCAAAAGTTTCTGCAAGCTTAATTCGACACAAGTTGACTTTTTTTGTGAGAGTTACGGATAGTTCCTATCCTCAACACATATGGCATCAGTAGCGTACGCAGGATTTTGATAAGGGGGGGGTTATATTTTTGAAGTCTTGACTAGGTACGCTTGCTAGTTCTTCGGTGTAGATATGAAGATATGATTATGTAATGGTACTTAATCATACTTTTTCACCGGTCAAAGTTGGAGTCCTCCAAAAATAATTCTGGCAGACTATAGCCCGATTGCATATCTGGTTTCATTTACTTGAATCATTCAGGATATTTTCATTTAAATTATAAAATTATGCGCTTGACGTGTGAAAGAACCTACACTGTATTTGTAGACTTCCTTGGAACCGTAAAGTGTATATGCATGTTTGCAAGTACATATATTAAAACGCCTTCAATACCTACAGGCCAGAAAAGAAAGCAACTAATGAAGTAAATGCCGTGGGAAAGTGAAACTGTCACTAAGCACAGACAGAGTATTATCGTAATCAGGGCTGGCTAGGCTTGTTTGCAGCCCATGCAGGGAAGCAACTCTGCGCTCTCAAGCAAATTTGTCGTCATTTCCACGTATCCCATGAGGTAGATTTTTTGTACGCGTTTATTTTTTTTAGTGAGTTAGGCCTAATCCTCAGATTACAAATCATATGACAAAATAAAAACAATCCATTTTTTGAGGGTTCCGATCAAAGATAGAAAGAAACATTCAAAAATATAACTGTTGCTACTAAGATATGGGTGCGAATTAAATAAATTACACTTTTCTGGAATTTTACTTCGAAAACTTTCAATCAGGTGACCATATTCTAATGTTCCTACCAACTCTGTATCTATATATAAAATTGCTAGGCTTCATACGATAAGTAAAAGATAACGGCACACACGGATCCAATTTGTGCAAATTATGCCCGTATCACCCCTAGGTGAGATCTCTAAAGCAACATAGGCCGTAAATCAGGCCCATATGGGTTTTACTGTGAAATAGATGAAAGATCTAATTGCGTAGAGATACTGAATCACACTCAACTCCCACGTTCCAGAGTGTCTCGGCGTAATTGTTAAAGTGGGTGACTTAGTGGTTAACGCTAGTTCAAGGCTCCTTGTCGACAAATAGTTTTCGGGAATGAGATTTGATGCCGCACTATCATTTCACTCAACTGTGAATGAGAACCTGAATCAAATCAGGGTAATAATCACGGCTGAGCGTGTTCCTGACCACTTCATATCCTAATGTTCCGTTAGTCAAGTAAATGAAATAACTCTAATATTGCCTGAAGGCCGAATTTTGGCGGTTGCGCCATCGATTATTATTTTTATCAACCTCTTTCCAGGCAATGACGAAGCTTTATGTAAATATGCTTAAGATATATAATTCCTAACATTCGAATCTTCGAATTTTCTAAATTTACGCGACGTGATCAAAGTTTTAAAATGCCGATAATGATACAAACTTAGTATTCAAAACTCATCTAAAGTAACGGTGACAAACAGTGTAAAATGGGATTTAAATTTTATGTCCAAGCATAAAACAGAACCCTTCGCCCGATAAAATTATAGAGAAATATCTAAACGACGATTTTAAGTTAAGAAAATAGTGTTTTTCATTGAAAACCCTAATTAGCCATGGTTTCTGAAATATGTCGATGTCCCACGTTTTCCTCTTTTCTAGATGGCGCCCAGAGAATTGGAGCTGCGACCTAAGAAACTAGAGCTTACGCTCACTGTTAAACTGACCACACGCCTAAAATGCACGTTTGAATTACTATTTTAATGGACTATATACCGAACGAAGTATTTGAACCAAACAGATTCTTATATACCGAAAATTGTGCACCCTATAGAAGAAGAAAGTTGCTTCTCTTTAGTGGCACACATGATCTTCGTGCACTCATACACATTATGCATACGATTAGCTATGTTCATGCTGATTTTTTTTTTGCTTCAAGCCCTAATATTTTAAGAAATGTCACTGGAATAGCCGGTATCCTTGCTTCGGCTTGATTGTATAAATTATTGCGCCTGAAATGAAAGGTATTGGTTCACTTTTCTAATAAGCTAACTGTGGAAAATTTTCTCCATTCAAGTCATTTGCGCGAGCAAAATAAATCAAGTAGTTTGTCGATATGAAAATGAAGTATGACTTTTAAGAAATACCCGTAACTAGTCTTTTCCTGTTGATCCATTGATTTTAGAAAATGTATTGGTTTATTTTTTCCGGTCAATTGAACAGCAAGCCATCGTAAATCGTTTCTTTAATGCGCAAAAAGTTTGGTTTCGACAATGAGCGCATATTCGACGAATGTCTTCTTCAAGATAATGGTAAATCAACTTTTTCAAACTAATGCATCCAATGATGAATTAAATCTGCTTCGGAATAACGATATGAAGTTTTGAGGACATTGTATATTTGAACAGCGTTTACATTTACCATTTTCATTTCACTAGTTTACATCACCTTCTTCATAGCAATTTTATCCCACTGACATAAAGCTATGAATAAGGACTACTAGTCCATATAAGCCTGCTTATGAACTGGCCATATTACCCACTCCATGCGAAACACATAGCAAACGGTCAATATATCGACGCATATTGAAAATATTCTCCAATTATTGTTGAAGAAGAACCTGATGTGAAGCACTTAAAAATTCTTGTAAACTTGCTAACGATGCAATTTCAACAACTACTTTAAAAAAAGAGATTTTTAAAATTATCTATAATTGACTGCAAACATTCCCAGTGAACGGTACCTTAATGTGGGAACATGATAAGTATATATATGTTTTATATGTGATAAACAAAACATTGAAATAGTTCAAGGATGCCTAGAAATGACTGAGGTATATATTAGGAACTCCATTTTATTTATCTCTCTTTTTAATGTCGAATTTTTCGATTGTTTACAAAATTTTGTGTCGGACGTGAATAGACCGGATATTTTTGTACGCGGAGGATATTTTTGTGATCGTTTTTTTGCATCAGATATTTTCGTATCGGATCATTAGTCCTGCAATCCTTTAATCATCTAATGACGTAGTTTTTCCTGCATTACCACCAGCTCATTCTGCATCAAATTTAGCTCATTAGGAGGGCTGGTGTGTCAATATTAGTAGTCGTCAAACAGTGGCATGCGAAAAATAATATTGAAACATTTTTGTAATCCAACAAGAATATGACATGGTAATTTAAATTTGCCTTGCTTAGCGTTATTATCTTAAAACAAATAAAACATTTATCTAGAAAATGGTTTTACTGCCTACCCGAAGATGATATACAAAAATTTATGACGAGATCATGTTATTGCATTGAAACATTTTTCGAAAAACAATGTCTTTTTACCATCGACAACCCCTCGAAAATCAGTCATTACATGAGACTTCCAGGAGCCACAGGAAACGTACCATCTTGTCAGTGAAAGTAACAACAATAATTTTGAAGAAGTGGTGGTTTTGCTATAGCTTTTTGCGCTTAAGATGTGCGCACTATGCCACACTGGATAGCCTCTAAATGTTTTGCACAGGCTGTCGTATAGTTTTTAGAAGGTAAATTCTAAATGGTTGCTTTGCTCATTGTACTGTAGGTGGAGAAAAATGACAAGCTTCAATAAACCCTTATCAACGAAGACGTTTTACAGAGTTCAAGCAAAGCCTGCATTCTCACTGCTAACTTGACATGGTATAAGACCTAATTGAATAATTTGGTCATATGAATGGCTGTTTCACGTTTTGTTAATGACACTGTTGTCTTTTCTCATCCAATCGCACCACAAGTCAGACAAGGATTCCGGAACATACGAAACCCCAGCCAGCTACTGAGTCGGATAATGCCAGATTACCTTTATCAACGTTCGACACACAGCGGCATTTCCACCAGATTCTGTCCAGAAGAGCCGTGCAACCCCAAACAAGGTTCCGGAGTCTCAATGAAATCGGTTGACACAACATTGACGGCTCATCATCAACACTTAATGGAAGCAAAAATTTAAAATAAGGGATGGAGGCAACCTGTATAAGGAGGGCTATGTTTGGCTGTGTAAAGAGGAAACAAACGACAATGAGACAGACGTCGTCTTCTATGAAAAGGAGTTTGAAGCTACTACTGAACATCAAGCATCAAACATTTATGTTCTCCATCGGAACTCTTTCCTGTGGCACATCTGTAGTGCACACTAAGTGATAAATAGAATCCTAATCGGGGCCGCGGACGCTTCAAGTATGCTATTCAAAATAGTTAAGTTTAACATGATGCAGGTTCTCCTGAAACGGTAGTCGGTTTATTTTAGGAGACTAGAAAAGTATAACTATTTGTTTAGATCATTCAAACCATTTGTTCGGGTCATTCAAACAAACAACTCATAAAAATTTAGCTTCTTAAATTGTCTGCGTGACATAAACACACAGGTTCAAAGAAAAGTCGAAATTGGGGACGAATTTTTCGCTAGAATACAGCCCATCAGCATTTCTATTTTATAACATATAGTATAATATTCAGGTGAATTTCTTTGAATGCAACACAAGTGAAGAATGTCAAAAAATATATATATAGTTATATCATAAACGCAAAGTTGTGATGCATATGAGGAATTGCAAACGCATAAAGTATCTAATTCACTTTTTTTTGCTTACATGGTTGAAGTTTGAAATTTAGCATCACGAATGCGTCTTGCAGATACCAAATTCGTCTACGTGAAGTTAATTGAAGAATGATTTCCAAAAGCTTGACGTTTGGCCACATAATAAAGGTTTGCAATCACCAGAGAATAAACTTTGAAATCTTTAAGAACTTTAACATTCTAACTATAAAAATTCACTACCAAATGTTTGCATCATCAAACATAACTTTTTTGAATTTTTTATGCCTATACAATGGCAGCAGTTTGAGACTTTACGTATTTCTGGATTTAGGTGATCAAAGAGCATACATTCCAACCACCATTTCTATACGAGAGTCTTATATGACCTGAAAATAGAAGATGCTGATATATAAGCTGTCCAAAAAGGTAAATGTTTAAGTAACCCAGATAGTAATATTCTGGGAAAGAAATAATCCTCCATCAGAGCAGCTCATACACAATACGCTGGAAAGATTTATGTCGACGTATACTCTATTGGATGATGTTCATCCAACACGAGCTCGTACAGTGCAAACCGAGGCAACTATAGAGGATATTGTGACTAAGAATTCGTAAGATATGCAAAAAAGACAATGAAGTGGTGAAAATATTACATATAACGCAATTTTAATAGTAATCAATTTTTTTAGAATAAAGTATAAGTTTTCTTTAGCTTTGAAAGAAAATATTATAAATCTATCAAAAGCAATACCAGTGCATTGAATATACCTTATTTGAATTGGAGATTTTGATTAATAAAATTGGAACAGGTTTCGACAAAATCACTCCCTGCTAAAAACAGCAAAAACTTTTTAGTTGGTCTTGGATCCAAAAAAGATATATCTTCGATGAGAAGTTTGATAAATTCATTAAAATTAATGATGATATTGACAATGCTGGTACTATTTGTGAACTACGCATGCTTTTATGGGTTTATGATTTTCTGCTAATATTGTTGTAGGTGCTGATAACTTTTTACGGTCGCATGTATTTGTCTCTTCTTTTCGTGAGTGACAAGTAAAGAACAGTTCACTGAATATGTTGTGAACAAGCCGCGAGGTGCGACCCTTGAGGTCCACACGGTCAAATTCCCAGTAATATCTACATAAACATCAACAACATTACAACAATGAGAGGTATTCATAGCAGTAACAGGAATGAGTTAATATGAATCATATCGTCTACGGGGGGGGGGGGTCCATTGACTACGTAAGGTTTTTGGTCGATGAGGACAGATTGAATATTCACGCGGATCAATCGATGGGGGCCTTTTTGGTGTTGAAAAATTTTGTTGGTTTTCAAAATTTAAGCAATTTTTTTAAATTAAAAGACTATAAAAACTATTAAAAATCTGCTCAAATTATGTAAATATCTTAAAACTTTGATTGAATTTACAACAATTTTTTTAGAATAAAAGATATAAAGTAATAGCACTCGTATGAACCCTCTTTACATGGTAGCTTTGAATGATTTTTTTATTTTTAATTTAGTTTTTTCATAATCATGGAATAAAATTTTGCCAGTTTCTCTCCAAAAACTGATAAGAATGTATAAATTTTATAAACTGGATCACTGTGCTGTGCAAATCAAGTTAAAAAATATTTTTTATGAAAAAAACCATAATTTTTCGCATTTTCTTCTATTAAATTAAAAACACGGCTGAAACGAATTTTTATAATGTTAAAAACTTCACAACGATGTTAATACACGTCAACTGACACCTTAATGATGCAAATATTATATTTGGTTCGTGAGATATAGTGAATGATAAAAATGACCTTAAAAATCATGATGACTTTTAATGATTTTTTATTTTTAATTTACTTTTTTACGTATACATGAGAAAAAGTTTTGATGAAGTTTTTGCAAACATTGTTTGGAGTACATAAATTTTATAACCATTGGTTACTAAGACTTGACGATAAGGTTAAAAATTTATTGTTTTTGAAAAAAACCCTAATTTTTTGCACTTTTTTTTAAAAAAATTGAAAACCGCTCCAATAATTTTTTTAAAAACTTAATAGAATCACGAAAACGTCAATACGCGTCGATTGACACTTTGTTCAAAAAAATCATACGTTTGGTTCGCGAGATATAACGCATGACAGAAATGACCTTCAAAGGGTCAAAACAGCAAACTCCCCCCGACCGAAGTATCCCAAAAACTAATCAGCTCTTAAGATTCTAAAGACGCTTCGATTGACACCTTAACGAAGTCGATACGACTTTGTTTACGTGAGTTATGCTCGTAGAAAAAAGTGTCCACGAACGTACAGACGTACGTACGTACACACACACACACATACGTCTCCCTTTCTAAAAACACTTTATATATACTCTATAGACCTCAAAACGTAAAGAAATGTTGAAAATTTCAATTTCGATTTTCGAGGCGATTACAAGAACTTCCCATATACTGGGAAGTTAAAAAAATAAGTGCTGCTTCTTTATTGCTGTCTTGCTGTAAACTCATTCCTGAAGTTGGATAATCAAATAAAAGAAACTTTTAAATTCACGTCGTCAGCAGAAATGGTACCTCTAACTACTAAGCATGAACTATTCAGGGTGACATAGTTGCTAATGCTTTTACCTCTGATGTACGGAGTACCATGTTTGAGACTGCTTGGTGAGAAATAATTTCGGAACTGAGATTTGATGCCTGACTATCAGTTCACTCCACTGTAAATATGCACCTTAATCAAATCAGGGTATTAATCATGAAACCAGCCTGTTGCTGACCTTTTCACCTTCTTGTCTTCCTTGGTCCAGTAAACGAGATAGCCCTAACATTATTTCAAGGTTTTGCCCCAATTTGGGCTAAGCCATCGATAATTACTAAGCATGCCATTTCTGTTAAACGATTTGCGAAGATTTCAAGAATAGTTCGCGAAATAAGCTTCAAATTCTGGAGTAATGCACTTTAAACTATAAAGATCTTTCTTAGATCACCAGCCATATATTTGGAGGTGTTGAGGGATTGTTGATTCGGCGGAACGATCTTTTGTTGATGAAATTGAGCTGCTATCGGAAAAAAACTCAACACTTTTATGTTGAACGGCAATGGTCAGCCCAATCAGATCAGATCCAATTGGTAATCGAAAGGGAAATTTATCAATTTAATGAAAAACTTAATGTCCACTATCCAAAAATTTCACCCTCAGATTTTTCATTAGTGGTTGGGGGCGTGCATAGCTTAAAACCTGAAACTTGTTCTTGTCTTGGATCGTTTTTTTTGCTATTAATTTGGAAACAAGCCGTGAGGTGCGACCCATGAGGTCCACACGGTCAACTTACCAGTAATATCTACATAGATATTAAAAATATTAAACACAATAATAGTTATGGAAATAATATTACTTCAAATAATAAAAATCTACCTCATAAAAGTTATTGGAATGACTTAATATTAATCGTAACATCTACGCGAGCGTCAATTGATAACGTAAGGATTTCGGTGCATTGGTTTGATGGATTATTCACGCGGATCAATCGGAGGGGGGAGAGGTTACAAAGCAGTTTTTTCATTAAAGTTAAAGCATGGTGCTCTGAAGACTATTGGAAAACTGCTCAAATTTTGCAAATATTAATAAACTTTGATTGACTTTACAACAATGTCTTTAGAATAAGAGATTTAAGGTATAATGATTCGAATGAACCCTTTTTACATGGTGACTGAATGATTTTTTTATTTTTTTTTTGTAATCATGAGAAAAGTTTTTGCTGGTTTCTCTACAAAAATTGATAAAATTTTATAAATTCTACAAACATTTATTATTACGATGTGCAAATCAGGTTAAAATGAATTTTTTTTATGAAAAAAAAACACTACTTTTCCAATTTTTTTTAATAAATTAAAAAAAACGCTGGAACGATTTTTTTAATATATAAAAACATCATGAAAATGATAATACGCGTCGATTGACACCTTAATGATGGAAACATTATATTTAGTTCTCGAGATATAATGAATGACGTAAATGACCTTGAACGTTTAATGATTTTTTATTTTTTATTTAATTTTTTTTGTAATCATGAAAAAACTTTTGCTGGTTTTTTCACAAAAACTATTTGGAGTATAAAAATAATATAAACATTGGTTACTTAGGTTTAAAAATCAGGTTAAAAATTTTGTGTTTTTGAAAAAAAACCTAATTTTTTGCACTTTTTTTTTAAAAATTAAAAAACGGCTTTCAACGATTTTTTTCAAAATTTCATGGATTCATAAAATTGTTAATGTGCGTCGATTGACACCTTAATGATGAAAATCGCACGTTTGGTTCGTGAGATATAGCGCATAACATGGTTGACCTTCAAGGGGTGAAAACAGCAAACCAAAAACTAATCAGCTCTTAAGATTACAAAGGCGCTTCGATTGACACCTCAACGAAGTCGATAAGACTCTGTTTACGTGAGTTATGCTCGTAGAAAAACTGCCCGCGAACGTACGTACGTACGTACATACACACATACATACTTCTTTCTAAAAACACTTTATATATACTCTATAGACCTCAAAACGTAAAGAAAAGTTGAAAATTTCAATTTCGATTTTCGAGGCGATTACAAGAACTTCCCATATACTGGGAAGTTAAAAATTGACCATTCGGAAAAATTATCTTTGATGAATTTGTTTCAACTAACTAAGCTTTCTTTTTTGTCCAGTACGATTCTTTCGAAATTAACAATTTTGGGATTAATGGGCCTCAAAGTTTTCTTGAACTGGTTTTTTCATCATTTATCAAAAATTGTTCAGTTTTCGGGAACATATTCCAGTACTAATTAGAGAACGTCTAATTATCCACCAAACTTACTTAGTGTGTTTTTCTGCAGGAATGATAGTTTCTAATTTCCACAGTGCACCATATATTTCCAACTACTGTAAAACGCATCACAGCCTCAACTGCGACAAACCCCACATTGGGCAAATCACATACGGCACCACTAGGCAAACCCCAGCTGCAGCAAACCTCATCAAAACTCCATGCGGGTCTTTGAAGAGCGGCACACCGCATCAAAATTCTACTTGAGATTGTCAGTTTTTTTTCAGATGTTCAAACTCTGATTGAACGGAGCTCTCATGGCTGTTCATAAGAATATCTCAACTATATTCTGCATTGACTTTCTTCCTGCACTTGACATAACATGAGAAGTCGAGGGATGAAAATAATCATCAATTAATTTTTTTATAAAACAGGAATGCTGATTGGAGTTTCAATGAAATCTCCAGATAGCAAATAAATGATAATGACTAGCGTCAGTCTCTTTTGTAAAAGCGTCTCATGACGCATGTTAGGCTCATTGCTCATTTTGACCGGAAAAAATTACACAATGCTAATGAAAACCAACCAAAGAATCCTTGTATACTTGGCATTTACCACGTGGGGCTAACTTTGTTGATAATTAAACCCCTTCACTGGGGCTCGTAAAATACAGCTAACGATTTGGAATTGTAAATAATAGAATATATGGATCGATTATAGGATATAGTATTAACTAAGAGGAAAATTAAGTATTATTATTACTAGGATAGATACCTTTTGGATAGGTCAACTACGGAAGCAACATGTACTCCAGTCACGCAGCGTTCAATTAGTTGGACAGTGATCATGCAACTTACTACTAGTTTCATTCACGCTCGACCAAATACCTATTTACCAGTATATGTATAGTGGACGAATTGGCTGATAATGAGAAGAACACGATCCGCCCTCGTTGGCAGTAATTACAACTCTGAGCCTTATGAACGTCATGAATTATTGAAATATACTTCTACAGACCGTCACTGTGTTTAAAAATAATTTAAATCATTCGCTGCAATATGTTCCGACTTTACCTTCATATTGGATAATTGGAAATCAATTAAGCAGCCAGCAAATCGCTTTCTTGTTTGTTGCCAAAACATAAACAACCTGGCTAGAACTCACCGTATGTTTAAAACGATGGAATCAGGAATTTTGGCCGTGGTGATCGAAGTTCAAAAATCAACCACCACCCAAAAACTTTAGCGGGAAAAACAGTAGGTACAAATGTGACAAACTGAGGTGGTCAAGGCTGTTTGCTTTTTAAACGTGGTGGAATACGCGAATCGATATGGTCTAAAATATCATTATTTTTCTTCTATGCATATGCTAATTGTGTGCTTGGCTATGACTGTAGATTTGGTGGCAGTTACGGTCGTGGAATTTTCTATATTTTATTACAGAGCTAGTTGACCATTTGTCATGTTAAATTTCCGATGAACTGCTATATCAGTTTGCGCATGTAAGCACGAAATTTTAACACTGAAAAGCCAATTATTTTCACGGTAAGGTCGGCACTAGAAATGAGATTTGTGGAAAATGAATGAAATGAGTAATAAGTTAGTTTTCTTTTCCTTGCTAAATTATATGTTTAAGCCAGCGAGTAGAGTGCATTTGATTTGTGCTCAGTCGGTACTGCTAATGATAGAGTTTGGTTCCAGGTGTTCAACTGGTGGCGTGGATTAACATCTGTCGTCGAGGTTCGTTGCTAGAAACAGTGATGCCTTTTATCTCCCACTTGGGTAATCGCTGGAACTGTGGCGGAAGTCAGAAACGGGTATATTGCTTCCTTTCCTTGTGGAATTAATTTCGCTCATTATTTGCATTTTCTTCAAAAGTGTAAGCTGTTTTTCACTTAAACTTCAAAAGGCACTTCTGCAAAGCCACCCCTTTTTGAGTTAATTTCGCTCTCCTTGCGTATCCAGTCAAATTCATAAGCATGGCTCCAAACTTTTCTACAAGGAGATGCAGTCTTCCAACCCATTCTTAGTTTTCCGCTTCCATGTCACTTCCTTTACTTCCTCTGCTGACTCTGCAGTGACCTGTCGTGTCAACATTGTTAACTTCCAAGTATATGGGAAGTTCTTGTAATCACCTCGAAAATCGAAATTGAAATTTTCAACATTTCTTTACGTTTTGAGGTCTATAGAGTATATATAAAGTGTTTTTTAGAAAGGGAGATGTATGTGTGAGTGTACGTACGTACGTCTGTACGTTCGTGGACAGTTTCTTTTACGAGCATAACTCACGTACACAGAGTGGTATCGACTTTGTTGAGGTGTCAATCGAAGCGTCTTTGCAATTTTAAGAGCTGATTAGTTTTTGGGACACTTCGGTCGGTGGGTTTGTTGTTTTGCCCCTATGAAAGTCATTTCTGTCATGCGTTATATCTCGCGAACCAAACATACCATTTGCATGGTTCAAGTGTCAATCGACGCGTATTAAAACTTTCGTGAATCTGCTCAATTTTTAAAAAAATCGTTAGAGCCGTTTTTTTAATTTAAGAAAAAAGTGAAAAAATTAGGCTTTTTCATAAACAATAAATTTTTTACCTGATTTACGGAATACAGTAACCAATTTTTATAAAATTTATATACTCCTCTTGAAAAAACATCATCAAAACTTGTTTTCATGATAAAATAAATAAAAAAAATTTAAAAAAAATCATTAACAGTCATCATGATCTTCAAAGTCATTTCTTCCATTCACTATATCTCAACAACCAGATATAATATTTGCATCATTAAGGAGTCAATCGATGGGTTTTAAATTTTTTTTGATTATTTTAGCATTATAAAAATCCGTTTCAGCGGTTTTTTTTAATTTAATAGAAGAAAATGCGAAATATTAGGGTTTTTTCATAAAAAATATTTTTTAACCTGATTTGCACAACACAGTAATAAATATTTATAAAATTTATACATTCCTATCAGTTTTTGAAGAGAAACCGGCAAAACTTTTTTCATGATTCTGAAAAAAATTCAATTAAAAATAAAAAAAACATTCAAAGTTACCATATGAAAAGGGTTCTACCGAATGATATTACCTTATATCTTTTATTCTAAAGACTTTGTTGTAAAGTCAATCAAAGTTTTAAAATATTTGGATAATTTGAGCAGATTCTTAATAGTTTTTGCAGTCTTTTAATTAAAAAAACGGCTTAAGTTTCAATCAAATTTGCATTTGTGGTAATCAATCATCATCCATCACTCATCCACCAAACGCCTTACGTAATCAATGGATGCTCCCGTAGATGATATGATTAATATTAACTCATTCCTGTTACTGCTTTGAATACCTCTCATTATTAATATTTTAAGTATTATTATTTTCAAAATTATTATTGTGTTTAATATTTTTAATGCTTATCTAGATATTACTGGGAAGTTGACCGTGTGGACCTCAAGGGTCGCACTTCTCGGCTTGTTTTATGTGCAATCATTGCTGCATTCCGAGCGGTTTTTCGCAATGTCGTTAAATTTCCGTTGTTAATCCAAGCAAGGTTTATTATCTTCAGCGGATTGTAGACAGACAAAATTCTAAAAAGCGAACAAGTTTCTAATCACGTCCCTTAAGAGCGACCCAAAAACATTCTTTTTTTAAACCAAATTCTCTTCTTGCAGCGTCAACTTTTATGACTTAACACCAACATGATGCACAACGGTTTCGGATTGGTATTAAATACTTTACGGCGCAAAGAAAGCCCAAGATATAAATTTTGTAGAATTTACTATTTCAGTTTCTAAAAATGAACATATGCAACTTTGTTCGCTGTTACCAACAGAATATGGGGCAAAATAACTTCTGAGACTGATGTATTTGCTTCTTTTTCAACTGTATTCTGCCGCCCCATCAAGTTTTAGGGCATATTGTATCTTAGAAAACCGGATATAAGTTATAAAAATCTTAGTTTCGATTTTTTTAATTAGTCAAATATGTTTTCAAAATTTTAAACTGGGGTTCAAAAAAATTCTAACGTTTCTGATTTGGAAAGATTGAATGCAATAAATATTCAAAAATATCCTCAAAATTGCAGCTGTTTCCGTGGGTTTATGAGTTTTGATGATTTTTCCGCTTCATCGACTTGACTAAAAAGGATAAATAATCGAGACTTGAAATAGTATAATTTGAACATTTGTTGTTATTTGCAATAATTTATTATTTTATTATTATTAATATGCAAAGTAATATTTTTTGGTGGATTTTTCGCAGTTATTGTCAGTTTCATTGTATTTGAGGGATATCTTTGTTTTTCAAAGGTATTATCAATTTTACTCATTCATCCACATGCAACCAAGTTAATCATTTAGGTTAAGTACACCAGCAAATTCATATTTTTTTATGAAAGTCTCTTGAAATCTAATGGAAAAAATGAAAAACAAAATTTAATGTTTGCTATCATATTCGATTCGAATGAATAGATTTTTCAGATTTATTACTTGAAATAATGAAATCATTTCATCAATCAATTTCACTGCTGATTTTTCGGAAAATTATTTTCCATGAAGTTACATCAAATTTTTACAAAGCTGGAATGTTGCTGAATTTGAATAACTGAGTACAACAAATATGTAAAAATATCAAAATCGGAAATTTTTTGGTGGATACGGAAGTAAACCATGACGTACGACCCTTGAGGTCCACACGGTAAACGTTCCAGTAATATCTACATAAATATTAAAAATATTAAACACAATAATAATTGTGAAAATAATACTACTTTAAATAATAATAATGTACCTCTCATACAAGTTATTGGAATGACTTAATATTAATAGTAACATCCATTTATTCCGTAAGGATTTTGATGGATGAGGTGTTCATTGAATATTCACGTGGATCAATTGAAGGGGCGACAGGTTACAAAGCCTTTTCTACGTTATTTGTTATTTTCATATCGATGCTTGAAGGACAAAACAGCGCTAGCAAAAATGAATGCAGGTTTTGTTATTACACCCACTGAAGAGATTTTGTCGCGTAATGGCCATTGTGAATAGTTGCGGTCAAAATTGCCATGACTTTGGCATAATCACTGAATTTGTGTTTTTGACGATTTTACATCAATGAGACTAATAATTATTTCTTACTTTCAGTTGGTCTTGAAAATCATTTAATATGCAGTCAAAAATAGGTTCAATTGCATGTAAAAAGTAAAATGTATTACAAATGATGGAGGAAGTAATTGAAATCTTACGAACACTAAAGAACAAAACTACTAAAAACTACAATTTTTTATTTGATGAAAGCTTTTTAAAGCATTTGATCTTGGAAAGTGTTGACTACAAAACATATTACCATTCAAATGCAAACTTGATTGAATTTTCTTTTGGTTTTCAAAATTGAAGCAGTTTTTTTTATTAAAATTATAACACGGTACTGTTTAAACTATTCAAAATCTGCTCAATTTATGCAAATATTAATGAACTTTGATTGACTTAACAACAATGTCTTTAGAATAAGAGATATAATCATTCGTATGCAGCCTTTTCACATGATGACTTTGATTTTTTTTTTTCTTTGTAATCTTGACAAAAAGTTTTGTTAGTTTCTCTACAAAAATCGATGAAACATTATAAATTTTATAAACATTTGTTAATGCATTGTGCAAATCAAGTTAAAAATTTATTTTTTATAAAAAAAACCCTAATTTTCCACATTTTCTTCATTAAATTAAAAAACGGCTTTAACAACTTTTTAAAAATAAAAACACATCACAAAAATATTAATATGCGTCGATTGGCACTTTCCAATGATGCAAATTTTATATTTGGTTCGCGAGATATAGTGAATGACATAAATGACCTTGAAGGTCATGATGACTTATAATGATTTTATATTTTTCATTTAATTAACTTCCCAGTATATGGGAAGTTCAGTTACAAATGTATAGACTTCACTGTCTATATCTTTATTAAAACACGTTTTTTGAACACAATTATTTTTATTAACTTCCCAGTATATGGGAAGTTCTTGTAATCGCCTCGAAAATCGAAATTGAAATTTTCAACATTTCTTTACGTTTTGAGGTCTATAGAGTATATATAAAGTGTTTTTAGAAAGAAGTATGTATGTGTGTGTGTATGTACGTACGTACGTACGTACGTACGTATGTACGTTCGGGACACTTTTTTCTACGAGCATAACTCACGTAAACAAAGTCGTATCGACTCCGTTGAGGTGTCAATCGAAGCGTCTTTGCAATCTTAAGAGCTGATTAGTTTTTGGGATACATCGGTCGGGGGGGTTTGCTGTTTTCGCCCCTTGAAGGTCAACCATGTTATGCGCTATATCTCACGAACCAAACATGCGATTTTCACGATTAAGGTGTCAATCGACGCGTTTTAACATTGATATGATTCTTTCAAATTTTTAAAAAAATTCTTGTAGCCGTTTTTTAATTTTTTTAAAAAAAGTGCAACAAATTAGGTTTTTTTTTCAAAAACATCAAATTTTTAACCTAATTTTCAAACCTAAGTAATCAATCTTTATATAATTTATATACTCCAAATAGTTTTTGTGAAAAAACCAGCAAAAGTTTTTTTCATGATGATGAAAAAAATTAAATAAAAAATAAAAAATCATTAAACGTTCAAGGTCATTTACGTCATTCATTATATCTCGAGAACTAAATATAATATTTCCATCATTAAGGTGTCAATCGACGCGTATTATCATTTTAATGATGTTTTTATATGTTAAAAAAATCTTTAAAGTGGTTTTTTAAATTTATTGAAAAAAATTGGAAAAGTAGTGTTTTTTTCATAGAAAAATTCATTTTTCACCTGATTTGCACATCGTAATAATAAATGTTTGTAGAATTTATAAAATTTTATCAATTTTTGTAGAGAAACCAGCAATAACTTTTCTCATGATTACAAAAAAAATTAAATTAAACATAAGAAATCATTCAAAGTCACCATGTAAAAAGGGTTCATTCGAATTATAATACCTTAAATCTCTTATTCTAAAGACATTGTTGTAAAGTCAATCAAAGTTTATTAATATTTGCAAAATTTAAGCAGATTTTCAATAGTCTTCACATCACCATGTTTTAACTTTAATGAAAAAACTGCTTTGTAACCTGTCCCCACTCCGATGAATACTCAATCAATGGACGCTCCCGTAGATGAAACGATTAATATTAAGTCATTCCAATAACTTTTACGAGAAGTACATTTTTATTATTTGAAGTAGTATTATTTCCATAACTTTTATTGTGTTTAATATTTTTAATATCTACATATGTAGATATTACTGGGAAGTTGACCGTGTGGACCTCATGGGTCGCACCTCACGGCTTGTTTTCAATGAACCATTTGGTTCGAAGATTTTTCACGAACTAGTTCTTAAAACCTATTTTATCTTATTTATATACTATCTTATTTCTAAACATGTGGTAGCCACCTTTCTTAACTAATTTTTACATTGGTAGCGTCTTGCCTTAACGTAATATACATTTCACAAGTTCGTATCTAAATTCTTAATCTATATTTACATAGATCCTGTGAAATGCCGACACGGCCACAAGGTAATAAAATTGGAACGCGGAATGCGGAATGCCGACAACGTCATAAAACTAGTGAGAAAAAAGGATACTTATGGTAGGCATTACGTAACTCCTCCCTTTCTAAGTGAGAAATCTGTCCTCAGATTTCAAATAGTAAGAATTTACTTATAATTGCTAATTGGAAGAAACTATACAGGAGAAATCTTTTTAGACTTGCGGTATCTTTGGGGGTGTATCTTATGATTTTTATTAGCTGGTACATATCTCGGTTGGAGTTTAGTTGGATTTGGGTTTTTTTATAAATTCTGTATCTAAATTAACTACTCGTCTTTTCTTATTATGGTAGTCGTTATTTCGCTGTTGGTTTCTTGTTATGCGCTCAAGAATAGCTGAAAATGGAGTATCGGTTTGCTGAAAGAATACAGCAGCAGGTTTCTCTTTGTGGGCAGAATGGATCGTATTATTGTAATACTGTACACACTCATGAATAGGGGTAAGTTCGGTTAGATTTCGATCTTCCTGTTTTTGACGCACAAGATAGGTCCTAAGGTTCTCGTTCAAACTTCTGTGAGCAATTTCTATATCTGAGTTTCCTGTCTTATGTTGGGGTGATACAAAATGGTATTTAATACGGTTATTAGTCAACCAGTCTTTAGTTTTTTGAGTGTTAAAGGCGCCTTCATTGTCTGTTATAATTTTATTTGGCTTACCGATTTTATTAAATACATTCTGAAGAGCTTGGTTAACAGTATCCCATTGCCTATTTTTTATTGGTTCTAGCACCAAAAATTTTGAAAATTTATCGATAATTGAAATGTAAGGTGAGTTTTTATCTCTAAACCATATATCCATATGATATGTATCTCTTATGTTGTCAGGGTAGGGTGGACTTTTAAATGGAAGCTTAGCGGGGTTTCTTTCATATTTAGTTTGCTTGCATGTTTTGCATGCGTTTATATAGTTTGATATGAGTATTTTAAGATTTGGAAAATAATATTTGTCTTTTAAATCCAGATATATTTTCTCAATACCTTGATGATTTGAAGCAATATGTTGTTTTGCTATTATTTCTTTAATTTCTAATTCATTGCAATTATGCAGGCGCTTTGTTGCGTTTACGGTAGAAAAATTGCTGTTAGATATACGGAGCTTTGAATATTCTTCCTGCATTGTAAGGAGGGATTGTTTTGTAGGGAAATTAATTGCTGTAGTGCCAGTTTTTGCAACGTGATTATTTAATATGTAACTCATAGTTTTGGGCGAAAACTCTTGGAAAGTAAGATGTAATATTCGTTTTCCTTGGTACCTTATTAATTTGACTTGATTTGTCTTTCCCTGTTTTAAGAATATTTGGGTTTTGAAGAAGTTTATTGGCCTTTCGGAAATATATATATAATCGTGATTGTCCTCATTAGCAGTATGTTGAGTTGCCACAAGAGATTCGTTCTCAATAGCATTAGCCAATTGTATTCTAGAAAGAGCGTCTGCAACACTATTTTCCTTCCCCTTAATGTGAGAAATTGTGAAGTTATATTCACTCAGTTTAAGCCTCCACCTTTGCAATTTTGTGTTATCTTCTTTTATATTGTCTAGGTACTGCAAAGGTTTATGATCTGTAACGACTGTGAAACTGCGACCATACAAGTAAGGCCTAAAATATTTAGTTGACCATTTGATGGCAAGGAGCTCTTTCTCTATTGTAGAATAATTTGTTTCAGTTTTGTTAAGTGTACGAGAGGCAAAAGCTACAGGCTTTTTATTTTGGGATAATACTGCTCCGATGGCAAATTGAGAGGCATCCGTGGTTAAAGTAAAGGGCTTTGAAAAGTCCGGGTGGGCTAAAATCGGATCATTAATTACATAATTCCTTAATTGATTGAAAGATTGCGTGTAATCAGAATCAGTAACATTGATCTTGGAGTTTTTTTGTAGCCTAGTAGTAAGAGGCTTGGCGATTTTCGCATAATCCTTAATGAACTTGCGGTAAAATCCTGTCAAACCAAGAAAACTCTTTATTTGCTTGGTCGTGGTGGGTATAGGAAATTTCTGGATGGCAATTATTTTTTCCGGGTTAGGTTTTATACCATCAGCGGTTATGATATGACCTAAAAATTCGGCATGTTTTGAAAGAAAATGTGTCTTCGATAGTTGAATTTTAAGATTAGCGTTTCTTAATTCTGTAAAAATGTTCCTAAGAGCTATTTCGTGTTCTTGCAACGATGTGCTGAAAACCAGAATATCGTCCATATAAACAATGCAATTTCTGTTAATGTATTTTTGTAAAATATGATTCATTAATTTTTGAAATGTGCCGGGTGCATTTTTCAGCCCAAATGGCATTCTGAGAAATTCAAAATGCCCCATTCCTGTTGAAAATGCAGTTTTATACCGATCCTGAGGTTCTAGCTCGATTTGATGAAAACCTTTAGCCAAATCGATGCTAGTTAAGTATTGACAATTTCCCAGTTTACCCAATAAATCGTCAATGTTTGGGATTGGATATTTATTTTCAACAGTTAATTGGTTTAACTTTCTGAAATCTATAACCAGTCTGTGTTTTCCACCCTTTTTAGGTACTACCCATATGGGATTATTATAAGGAGACTGAGAAGGCTGTATAATTCCCTGATGTAAATCTTCCATAATTTGTTTGTTTACAAAATCATTAACTGATTGGGGAATTCTATAATTCCGTTGATATATCGGTTTATCCGATGTAAGAGGCAGAGCATGCTTGATGCTATGCGTAAAGGTTAGTCGCTGTTTTTCATCGTATTGTAAGTCTGAAAACTCTTTGGTTATTCGATCTATTAGCTCAAATTCTTCTTTTGAGTAATGCTCCGTACGAGGCCGATTTTCACTTTCTGGAAAGTGTTTGAGCGCCTCCGAAAAATAAGTTTGTTCCACTTGTTTACCAAAGTAGAGCGTGTGTTTAGGGGTTATAATAGTTTTGTTTTTGTAAATAATAATAGTCCCTGTACTAGATAGAATGTTATTTCCTATAATAGCATGAAAATTTTTATGCGAAAAAGGTATTAAGTGCCACTGAATGAATTCAAGGGATCCAAATTCCTCCGGAAATCGTGTTCGAAGATAATGTGTACTTCGCGAATTCTGATTAATAGATGAAATTATGGTGGGATACACAGAGGAGACTTTTTGGTGCTCGGGTACTAATTTTTCATCTAATAGAGAAATTGAGCAGCCAGAATCTATAAGACATTGAAGTCTCTTTCCTCCAATTGTGAGTTCAACGATTGGAAGTTTTGATCCGAGGCTTCTACATAAAAATCCTGCGTATGCAGACTAGATTCAGCTGAACGCACAGTGTTCATAGATACTTCGTCTTTTATTGGCATATTAGGACGATGAGGAAATGCAAAGTTATTGGAATTGGATGTAACATTGGCACTATTTCTGGGATTAACTTGGGGTTGGAAATTTTTAGAGGAAAAATGATACTTGTTTTGAATTGGCACGTGGTTTTCAATCGAAAAATTAATATAGTTTGTTTGAACCAGAATCTGGTGTGCTTTTCAAGTGTATCTGGGTTTCGCGCACAAAGAATTCCACGTAAAGGTTCTGGGCACTTATTTATAAATATATCTTTGGCTAATAATGTGTTTAGATTAATCCTAGCTAATTTGTCATTCTCACTTAACTGACTATTATATTTCACCTTATTATTAATTTTGTATAGACACTTACATATATATTCATAAAACTTCGCTCCTGTGGTGAACCTGGCTGCTTGCATTCGTCCTATAAGCTGGATTTCTGACTCTTGCGTATCAAAATGCTGTACTAAGATGTTTCGGGTTTCGTCCCACGATGACACCATATGACAGTTGAGTGTCGCTCTTGCACGTCCTACAATCTTCATAAGAACTTGTTGGAAGAGGATGGCACCGTTCACGTTGGCCGTTATGTGTGCTGATATTGTGTTGACTGCGTGAATAAAAGCGTGCAGATCGTCCTGATTCCCATCAAAGGGTGGTAATGCGGCTATATATTTCATTAGGCTGGACAGATCCATGTTTGGATGTTCTTCGCGAGCTTCCAAACTCCAATTGTTCAGGAGATTTATAAGTTCTTGAATTTGTCTCATACACTTATTTGATTGTTTTTGCCAAGTTCCAGTCTCAGAACTCGTTCAGGAATTATGACTTGAGTCCAGCAAAAACTAAGTGAGGAGATCAAATTCGATGCCGACTGCGCCAGTTACAAATGTATAGACTTCACTGTCTATATCTTTATTAAAACACGTTTTTTGAACACAATTATTTTTATTTTCAATGAACCATTTGGTTCGAAGATTTTTCACGAACTAGTTCTTAAAACCTATTTTATCTTATTTTAAACATGTGGTAGCCACCTTTCTTAACTAATTTTTACATTGGTAGCGTCTTGCCTTAACGTAATATACATTTCACAAGTTCGTATCTAAATTCTTAATCTATATTTACATAGATCCTGTGAAATGCCGACACTGCCACAAGGTAATAAAATTGGAACGCGGAATGCGGAATGCCGACAACGTCATAAAACTAGTGAGAAAAAAGGATACTTATGGTAGGCATTACGTAACTGTTCTTGTAATCGACTCGAAAATCGAAATTGAAATTTTCAACATATCTTTACGTTTTGAGGTCTTTAGAGTATATTTTTAGTGTTTTTAGAAAGAAGTATGTGTGTGTGTGTATGTACGTACGTACGTCCGTACGTACGTGTGTGCGTTCGTGGACAGTTTTTTCAAAGAGCTGTACTCACGTAAACAAAGTCGTATCGACTTCGTTAAGGTGTTAATCGAAGCGTCTTTGGAATCTTAAGAGCTGATTATTTTTTGGAAAACTTCGTTCGGGGGGTTTGCTGTTTTGCCCGTTTGAAGGTCATTTCTGTCATGCGGTATATCTCGCGAACCAAACATACGATTTGCTTGATCAAGGTGTCAATCGACGCGTTTTAACATTTTTGTGATTCTGTAAAGTTTTAAAAAAATTGTTTCCAGGTGTTTTTTAACTTTTTAAAATAAAGTGCAAAAAATTGTGTTTTTTTAAAAGCAATAAATTTTTAACCTTATTGTCAAGTTCAAGTAATCAAAGTTTATATAATTTACATACTCCAAACAGTTTTTATAAAAAGGTCATCAAAATTTTTACTCATGATTACAAAAAAAAAGTCAAATAAAAAATAAAAAATCATTAACAGTCATCATGCTCTTCAAGGTCATTTCTGTCATGCGTTATATCTCGCGAATCAAACATAGGATTTGCATCGTTTAGCTGTCATTGTACGCGTATTAATATTTTTGTAAATCTGTCGCATTTTGAAAAAAATCTTTAGAGCCGTTTTTTTAATTTAAGAAAAAAACTGCAAAAACTTAGGTTTTTTTCATAAACAATAAATTTTTAAGCTGATTTGCAAAAAATAGTAATCAATCTTTAGAAAATTTATATATTGCAAACAATGTTTGTAAAAGCAACATCAAAACTTTTCCCCATGATTACGTGAAAAATGAAATTAAAAATAAAAAATCATTAAAACTCATCAAGATTTTCAAGGTCATTTTTATCATTCACTATATCTCACGAACCAGATATAATATTTGGATCATTAAGGTGTCAGTTGACGTGTATTAACATCTTTGTGAAGTTTTTAACATTAGTAAAATTCGTTTCTGCCGTTTTTTTAATTTAATAGAAGAAAATGCGAAAAATTATTGTTTTTTTCATAAAATATATTTTTTCAACCTGATTCGCACAGCACAGTGATACCAGTTTATTAAAATCATACATTTTTATCAGTTTTTGAAGAGAAACCAGCAAAATTTTCTTCCATGATTATGAAAAAAACTAAAATAAAAATAAAAAAATCATTCAAAGTTACCATGTAAAGAGGGTTCATACGAATGCTATTACTTTATATCCTTTATTCTAAAAAAATGTTGTAAATTCAATCAAAGTTTTAAAATATTTGCATAATTGAGCAGCTTTTTAATAGTTTTTATAGTCTTTTAATTAAAAAAACTGCTTAAATTTTGAAAACCAACAAAAATTTTCAAGATCAAAAAGGCCCCCACCAATTGATCCGCGTGAATATTCATCGACCAAAAACCTTACGTAATCAATGGACCCTCCCGTAGACGATATGATTCATATTAACTCATTCCTGTTACTGCTATGAATACCTCTCATTGTTGTTATGTTGTTGATGTTTATGTAGATATTACTGGGAAGTTGACCGTGTGGACCTCAAGGGTCGCACCTCGCGGCTTGTTTGTTTTGTAATTATAAAGAAAAATTTTGTGGTTTGAAGTATTCATTGATTACTGTGTTTTGCACATCAGGTTATAAATTTATTGTTTTTGGAAAAAATCCTAATTTTTGCATTTTTTTTAAAATTAAAAAACGCCTCCAAAACAATTTTTTTACAACTTTGATAGAATCACAAAAGAGGTAATACCCATCGATTGACATCTTAATCAAAAAAATCCTATGTTTAGTTCGCGAGATATAGCACATGGCAGAAATTACATTCAATGGGTCAAAACGACAAACACCTCCGATCGAAGTGTCCCAAAAACTAATCAGCTCTTAAGATTGCAAAGACCCTGCGATTGACACCTTAACGAAGTCGATACGACTTTGTTTACGTGAGTTATGCTCGTAGAAAAAACTGTCCACGAGCGTACGTACGTACGCACGTACATACACATACATCCTTCTTTTTAAAAACTATTTAAATATACTCTAAGGACCTCAATACAAAAAAACAGTCGAAAATTTCAATTTCGATTTTCGAGGTGATTACAAGAACCATATACTGGGATGTGAAAAAGGTTGTTGTTTCGTGGAAATGACGAAATTATCTAGCTGATGAATTGGACACCCCCAAGTTACTGCTGATTCTTGAAATGCTTCGAAAATTTCATACATATGTATATTCACAGTGACCTCTATATAATGAAACTCTTTTGTAGCTGATACTTCTTGTATTGCTCTCAGAAAGGATCACTTTCGCATCTCGTTTTATGAAGCAATCTGTTGACGAAATACTCATGCTTATGTCATCAGCAGGAGTCTGTTAGATGTTAGTTTTTTCGTGCTATTAAAACGAAACCATGACACCTGTCTATCAACTATTTCGTTTTAGTGCCCAACAAATCAAGTTGGGTAATTCGAGAATCCTTGAAAATTACTAAGTTGAATAAACCTTACAATTACTGATGCAACACAAAGGCAAATTTATCTAGATTTGGCTCCTCCGAAATCTTAGCAATCCGGGAGTAAACACCACATGCTTTTTGTTGCTTTAGCTGCGATATGCCACTCCAACTTTTCCGATTAAAATTTTCAAACAATCATCCTTGCAAACATTCACTTTGCCTTATGGATACATCAAACTATGAAAACTAAAGCCAAATTTTTCCAACCAATCGTGCCAAATTGATTTTTATTTATCTGAATTGTCAACAAGTGGATTAGTTTGATATAAGAGTTACTTTTGCCGTGAAACCATCATATCATCCAAACCATCATGTTTTGGAAAATTCAGCCAAGAAGCGAAATTCTTAACCACTTAATGGAGCATCTTGGCATCATTGAAGGGCTAACTTGAATAGAGATTCAATGCAATCACAGTTTTGAGTACCGATGTTATTCGCTGTGAAATTTTGCTAGGAAGTGAAACTAACGAGTGGAGTAAGAAGTCCAACAAAAATCTCGAAGAAAAGCAGTTCCATTCTACGTTTTATAAGATTGTCACTGTGTCTCCGACAATCGCGTGGCAAGAACAATATTCAAGTGACATATGTCTCTACATAATATTCAATATTCATTCGTACCTGGAACGCGAACTGACTATAATTCCGAAACCGATAGCGCCATTGTGCCGCTGCATTCCAAATGCCTATCCCTCCGTAAATTCTGGATAGTCGCCTTGCACTTTGTGTAGCTGATTGACTTTCCTAATTGCAGAAGTGATTGCAGTAGTGCATGAGCTCCGTCCCAACCCAACTACGGCGTATTAAGTATTGAAGCCACTAAGTAAGTATTTACATATTGTATGAGCTCAGTTGCAACTTTTCCAATGGCTGTTCGACGGTGTCTTTTCGTATTGATACCAGCATTAGTCTTGCTTGAGATATTCCTCGGAGGACGAATGGCGAAAGCGAATTTTCCTTTTCTGGCTGCCAAAACAATTCAAGGTACGCGAGAAGTCGCAATAAGCCGGTGACGTAAGACGCGACTTCCCTAGCATTGTTTCTGATGCCTTGTCGTCGTCCTCGTGAATTATTTGTGACTACATTGCGATACCGCGCCGTGAAATTGAATAAATCAAACAAACAAAATGATGTGTGACTTTGAATAATTAGCAGATATGATTTCCTAATGGACTGGAAGAAAGATGTAGATTTTGAGGTGGTTCTTGAGTTCCCCGCAATGACATCATTAGCCGCAAACTAAAATATGCTATACATATAAAAAGCAGTTGAACTACATACATCTGAATTTGTTCTCTTCTCGAAATTAAGTGTTTTTTATAACCTAGCTTAGTATGTATAAGTAACAGTAATGGCAATGATGGCATCGTTACAGCTTCATGTTAAACAATTGCTGTTTATTGTATTAGTTCTGGAATATTCTTGGTTACGATTTTAAACTTTATACGCTTTTAAAAACGGTTAAAATTAAAATTTTCACAACTAATCTATTGCCCTTTTTCAATTTCACTGATGGCACCTGTTCATTGTATGAACAGTGTGTATAGTAGGAATTGGTAAATAATAATGATTGCAGGCTTTTCATGCCTAAGCTAATTTTAACGGAGACTGCCATGCCAAAAGAAGTCAGGCGAAAGAGTTAAAAGTTTTGAAAACACAATTAACTTTGTTTTATATTATATTCATATGCCAGAAAAGTTTACGTTGTCCAGTAAACATCTAACATCTGTATAAACGTGAGTGATTAAAGTAAGAAGAGCAATAGTTTGGAGCCCAGGTTTTGAGATCATAAGTTTTTGTTATAAAACGAGGAATTTTTTTTTAAAATACGTAGAAATGCGATATACACTCTCGAAAATAAGCTATTATATTATATTATGAGGAAATATTCATTGGTTGGATTAACTGCCCAGTATATGGGAAGTTCTTGTAATCGCCTCGAAAATCGAAATTGAAATTTTCAACATTTCTTTACGTTTTGAGGTCTATAGAGTATAAATAAAGTGCTTTTAGAAAGGGAGATGTATGTGTGTGTGTGTGTTTACGTACGTTCGGAGACACTTTTTTCTACGAACATAACTCACGTAAACAAAGTCGAATCGACTTTGTTGAGGTGTCAATCGAAGCGTGTTTGCAATCTTAAGAGCTGATTAATTTTTGGAACACTTCGTTCGGGTGGGTTTGTTGTTTTGACTCTTTGAAGGTCATTTCTGTATTCTCGCGAACCAAACATAAGATTTGCTTGACCAAGGTGTCAATCGACGCGTAACAATATTCGTGTTATTCTGTCAAATTTTGAAAAAAAATGTTGGAGCCGTTTTTTAATTTTTTTAAAATAGTGCAAAAGATAGGGGTTTTTTCGAACGCAATAAATTTTTAACCTGATTTTCGAAACGCAGTAATAAATGTTTACAAAATTTACACACTCCAAACAGTTTTTGTAAAAAAACCAGCAAAACCTTTTTTCATGACAACGGAAAAAAATGAAATTAATAATAAAAAATCATTAAAAGTCGTCATAATGACCTTCAAGCCTTCAAGGTCATTTATGACATTCATTATATCTCACGAACCAAATGTAATATTTGCATCATTAAGGTGTCAATTGACACGTATTAAGCCGTTTTTTAATTTTTTTTTAAAGTGCAAAAATTAGGGTTTTTTCCACAAACAATAAATTTTTAACCTGATGTGCAAAAGACAGTAATCAATGTTTATAAAATTTGTTTACTCCAAACAGTTTTTATAAAAAAACCACAAAATTTTCCTTTATGGTTACGAAGCAAGTTAAATGAAAAATATAAAATCATTAAAAGTCATCATGACCTTCAAGGTCATTTATGTCATTCACTATATCTCGCGAACAAAATACAAAATTTGCATCATTGCAAAGTGTCAATCAACGCATATTAATATTTATGTGATGTTTTTATAGTTTTACAAAAATCGGTGAATAATCAGTCAATATATTAAAAAAATATGTAAAATCAGGGTTTTTTCATAACAAATTAAATTTTTGACCTGATTTGCACATCGCGATAATAAATGTTTATAAAATTTATAAACTTTTATCAACTTTTGTAGAGGGACCAGCAAAAAAAGTTGTATAGATAATAAAAAAATTAAAAATTAAAAATCATTCAAAGTCACCATGCTTTATACGAATGATTATACCTTTTACTTTTTTACTTTTTACAGGTAATTGAATCTATTTTTGACTGCATATTCAATATTTCTTAACACCAACAGAAAATAAGAAATAATTATTAGTCTCTTTGATGTAAAATCGTGAAAAAATACAAATTCAGTGATTATGCCGAAGTGCTAGCAGTTTTGACCGCAACTATTCAAAATGGCCACTACGCAACAACATCTCTTCAGTGGGTGTAATAACAAAAACTGCATTCATTTTTGCTAGCGCTGTTTTGTCCTTCAAGCATCGATATGAAGATAACAAATAACGTAGAAAAGGCTTTGTAACCTGTCCCCCCTCCGATTGTTCCGGTTGAATATTCAATCAAACCAACCCACGAAAATCCTTACGTAATCAATTGACGCTCGCGTAGATGTTACGATTAATATGATTAATATTTTTTTTATTTAAGGTAGTATTATTTTCATAATTATTATTGTGTTTAATGTTTTTTTAAATATTTATGTAGATATTACTGGGAAGTTGAACGTGTGGACCTTAAGGGTGGCACCTCACGGCTTGTTTTAAAAAAGTATTTATGCTGACTCTATGAATTAAGGAAAAACATCAGGTCTTGACGGCCAAAGCGAAATTGTAAAAACCAATCGAAACAAATATATAAATAAAACAATGAACTTTTCTAGCAATGGTTCATTTTTGGGTGATTTTTTGGCATACAAATTTGGAAAATAGTCTAGAGGAAACGAGAAACAACTAAAGACCAAAATTGTTAAACTTTTGCTAAGCATGTTGCATGGCGCAGGCGGGTATAGCAGCTGGCGGCGTTAGAAAGTGGCAGTTAATTGAGTCAAAAATTAAAAAAAATTATATATATTTCGATATTTTCTGGAGCGCTTTGAAACAAAATGCTTCCAAACTTGGTTTAGATTCTGGGTTTTACAACCAGCAAGAAAATGACCCGAAGCAAACCTCCAAACTTGTGAGGCTATAGTTACTATACATGCTACCAAAACAATTGAATACACCTCCACAGCCACAGATATTGATTCCATTGAGAATTTGTATGGTTTGCTCGAAAAAAGAATAAGACAACGCGTGATCCCATCCAAAAGAATACTAGAAGATGCTTACAATGAAGTTTGATGCAAAGTAATTACCGAGAAATAGACAAGCCATGACAAAATTGTTAAACAAGCCGCGAGGTGCGACCCTTGAGGTCCACACGGTCAACTTCCCAGTAATATCTACATAAACATCAAAAACATTAAACACAATAATAATTTTGAAAATAATACCACTTTAAATAATAAAAATGCGAGGTATTCAAAGCAGTGACAGGAATGAGTTAATATTAATCATATCAACTACGGAAGGGTCCATTGATTAAGTAAGGTTTTTGGTCGATGGGGACAGATTGATTTGATTGAATATTCACGCGGATCAATCGCTGGGTGGTGGGGGTAGGTTAAAAAGCCTTTTCTACGTTATTTGTTATTTTAATATCGATGCTTGAAGGACAAACGAGCACTAGCAAAAATGAATGCAGTTTTTGTTATAACGCCCACTGAAGGGATTTTGTCGCGTGATGACCATTTTGAATAGCTGCGGTCAAAATTGCCATGGCATAATCACTGAATTTAAAAAATTTCACGATTTGACATCAATCAAATTAATAATTACTTCATATTTCCTATTGGTCTTGAAATTTTTTGAATGTGCAGTCAAAAATAAATTCAATTGCATGTAAAATGTCAAATGTATTACAAATGATGATGGAGGAAGTAATTGAAATCTTACGATTACTAAAGATCAAATCTTCTAAAAACTATAATTTTTTATTTGATGAAAGCTTTTTAACGCATATGATCTTGCAAAGTATTGACTAAAAACATTTTACCATTCAAAGCGTTGATTACCACAAATGCAAATTTGATTCAAATTTTGTTGGTTTTCAAAATTTAAGCAGTTTTTTTTAATTAAAAGACTGTAGAAACACTGCAAATATTTTTAAACTTTGATTGAATTTACAACAATCTCTTTAGAATAAAAGACATAAAGTAATATCATTCGTATGAACCCTCTTTACATGGTAGCTTTGAATGGTTTTTTATTTTTAATTTAGTTTTTTTATAATCATGGAAAAAAGTTGTGTTAGTTTCTCTTCAAAAACTGATAAGAATGTCTAAATTGTATAAACATTTATTACTATGTTGTGCAAATCAGGTTAACAAAATATTTTTTATGAAAAAAACCCCAATTTTTCGTTTTTTTTCTATTAAATTAAAAAAAGGCTGAAACGAATTTTTATAATATTTAAAACATTGTAAAAATGTTAATACACGTTTATTGACACCTTAATGATGCAAATATTATAGCTGGTTCGTGAGATATAGTGAATGATAAAAATGACCTTGAAAATCATGATAACTTTTAATGATTTTTTATTTTTAATTGATTTTTTTACGTAATCATGACAAAATGTTTTGATGATGTTTTTACAAACATTGTTTGCGGTATATAAATTTTATAAACATTGATTACTATTGTTTGGCAAATCAGGTTAAAAATTTAGTGTTTATGAAAAAAAACCTATTTTTTGCACTTTTTTCTCTTAAATTCAAAAACGGCTCCAACAATTTTTGTAAAAATTTGATACATTTAAGCAAATGTTAATACGTGTCGATTGACACCACAACAATGCAAATTGTATGTTTAGTTCGCGAGATATAAGGCATGATAGAAATGACCTTCAAAGAGGCAAAACAACAAGCCCCCCCCCCCCCCGACCGAAGTGTCCCAAAAACTAATCAGCTCTTAAGATTGCAAAGACGCTTCGATTGAAACCTTAACGAAGTCGATACGACTTTGTTTACGTGAGTTATGCTCGTAGAAAAAACTGTCCACGAACATACAGACGTACGTACGTACACACACACATACATCTCCCCTTCTAAAAACACTTTATTTATACTCTATAGACCTCAAAACGTAAAGAAGTGTAAAAAATTTCAATTTCGATTTTCGAGGCGATTACAAGAACTTCCCATATACTGGGAAGTTAGAAATAAAAAGTCATTAACAGCTTAAATTTTGAAAACCATCAAAGTTTCAATCAAATTTGCATTTGTGGTAATCAATCATCATCACCACCAAAAGCCTTACGTAATCAGTGGATGCTCCCGTAGATGATATGATTAATATTAACTCATTCCTGTTACTGCTATGAATACATTTCATTATTTTTATTTGAAGTGGTATTATTTTCAAAATTATTATTGTGTTTAATATTTTTAATGTTTATCTAGATATTACTGGGAAGTTGACCGTGTGGACCTCAATGTTCGCACTTCGCGGCTTGTTTCAATAATAATTTGATCTTACATACACTTCTGGCAATCAACAATTGTAAAAATCGGATGTTACATAAAATTTTCTGTAATTAAAAGCTAATATTTACTATTATTTACCTTTTTTCCATAACGTAGCTAATATTGGAAACAGAAAAATGGGTGTGTTTCTAGTTATAGATAGTACGTTAGATATTAAGGAATATACATTAGTTTTCAGTTTCAGTTTCAAAAATGGCTTTATTGATATTGATTTTCGCAATTAAAAAAAAAATTCTTAAGCCTACGAACTATCATCTAACTTTAAAACTAAATGGCCACTAGGGCGCTCAAAGCTTGTTAATCTTTATTAATATGCATTTAACAAATATCGCTTATTTTCTAACTTATCAGCATTATCATTAAATTTAAATTGGAAAAACAGAAGAAAAAAACAATTTATCGTCACACCTTAACCTAATTTAATCTATGCGAGGTTGTATCTGCTAGCAGATTCGCCCCCGCATTTACCTAATTCAACCTTAAGACTAAGGGTGAGTCCATGTCTGCCAGCAGACATAGACCCACAATGTAGATATATCTACTTAATTCTATTTATAATGTTTCTTTAGGACTAACAGAGTGTATTTAAGGCAAAAAATATGTACATCTCATAGAAGGTCTGAACCATGTCGGACTCTTATATCACTCATCGAGCCACCAATATCGATATAACGGTCGCGGTCATTTCGATCAACGTCAAACCTCGCGAATGAAAAGCGCCACAGCTTGCTCGATCTGCTCGTATCCATTCCCGCGACGTATTCAATCTTCTTGTCGGTTGCCCGCCTATATACATGGTATATAATCGGGCAACCAAGTGAATCTAGAATGTATCCATTCCCATCCAAATACACGAACGCTTTGGGGGGAATGAAGCCCGTGGTGAGACAATGCTCGAAATACATGTCGTTTGGAAAGTATGGCTGCCAAACCCAGGGGTTCTCGCGCAAGAACGCGGACTTTGCAATGTGATTCCGGATTAATCTCACGACCACTGTGTTGACTCTCCGTACTTCAGCGATGTCATAAATCTCCTGGTTGGAGACGCGGTGTAAGTAACCTGTCTCAGCTTTCCTGTACACTCCAATGCAAGCGCGAAGAATCCGTCTCTCGAAGACTCTTAGCTTCTCCATATTGCTTGGACTCTGGTTAAACCAAATTGGACATCCATATGTCAGAATTGGTTTGACCAGAGTCTTATAGCACGTCAACTTGACGTCAGCATCAATGTGTTTGGAGCAGAAGAGCCGTCGCAAAGACATGAAAGCTTTTCGCGCTTGCTTCAGCATGATATCCACATGCTGGTTGAGGTAAAGGTACTGATCCAGGTACACACCCAGGTATCGTACGCACATTTTATGAGGAACGGGCTCAGAGCTTTCCTCGCCCTCGTTCGCCACGATGTGGAAATTCCTCCAACTATACCTTAATATCCATAAGTTTCTTTATAGACTAGTGTAGTTTATCTTTGCAATTTTTCTTAGCTGCCAGATTGAAGAGAAGACAGTTGTGACGATTTCTGTGGGTGCAGCTGTAACGGTATTTATTTCTTTGTTGCTCCTTGTTGATTCCAAAGACAACGTGTTACAAAGATGACAGGAGTTCAAATATCACGATATAAGGACGCATATTTTTAAGTGAAAATGATAAACTCTTAAGTACTGCTACATTAATGCATATTAGAATGTAATCATACAGCCCGAAGAATCAGCATAGTTTTTATAATGACACTTAAGCTCCCTCAGTTCATCCTTCTTAATAAATTATATTTCATTTGAACCCTGAATTGAGTTATTGATACTGATCAAGAAATTATAGTAAAAGTCATCTACCTCATCAATATGCTGAAACAAATATGCCCCTATGCTTTGAAGCTGATCACTGTTGGCTTGAAAGGGAATGAAAGCAGGGCCACTGCGTTCGATTTTTAAAACCTTTAATCGAACAAATTGAATTCCAGAAATCACTTCAAATAGACAAGTTTAAACGTTTTATCTTGCTCTTCAATTCAGTGTATTTTAATCATTCGGAACACGAACGACGAATCAGTTGTTTAGTGTGAATTTATATACAAATTAAAAAGTAAATTAATACCAAACCGTTTCGATTTTTAACTTCCCAGTTCCCTATGGGAAGTTATTGTAATGGGGTCGATTTTGCGAATCCCAAATTTTGACATATCTCCACGTTTTAAGGTCTCTAGAATCCAAATCCATCGTTTTTAGAGAGATGTCTGAGAGTGTGTATGTACGTATGTGCGAATGTGCGTATGTGCGTATGTGCGTATGTGCGGATGTGCGGATGTGCGTATGTACGTATGTGCGTTCGGAATAATTTTTCGTCTCGATTATCTCAAGAACCAAAGATTGGATTGACGTGGGACCGGTTTTAAACGAGGCGTAATTACGTAACGAATGACTTTTCAGCAAAATCGGTTGGGCCGTTTTTTATTCAGGATGAAAAAACTGAAAAAACGACTAAAAATTGCTTATTTTTAAACTGTTGATACGCACTATTAATTTGTGCAGATACCAAATACCTTCATAGTAATGTTGTTATTATTGTGCGTTTTAGCAAAATTGTGATCAAATTTGTAAAAAATGTTATTTAAAAAATAAAATTAATTTATAAAATTCGAAACTTATATTATCAGGTTTGGGTGAATGTTAGTAGAGACGCTAATGCAGTTAATAATTGGATATTGTTATAAATAATTTAATATTGTTAATAACAATCAAATAATATTAGTTATAATCTGATATTGTATATATAAAGTCAATTATAATTATTCAGTAACGGTCAAACATTCTTAATAACGAATGATTATTGTAAATAATAAATAAATACCCTCAATAATAGTTGTGGGTTCCGAGGCCGAAATGGAGAACGAAGTTGAGAACCAAGTGAAGGACAAGAAGGATGACGAAGAGAAAGAGGTTGCCGAGGCTTTGGTAGAGGATGACGTGGAGACGTCTTCCTCTACCAAAGCTTTTATGGTTAGATAAAAAATTGATAAAAATAATAAAAGTAATTATATTAATTTAGAATAATAATGTTTAATAATAGTAATTATTAATAGAAGCAAATTATAGCTTTTTATTCACCCCACTGGGAAGTTAGTTGTGTGGGCCTCAAGGGTCGCACTTAGACCTCATTATTTGCACTTTTTCATGTTGTTTTAGCTGTTGTTGGAATATATGTATATCTCTGTACTCTATTTGTGTAAGGCTTTTGACTAGAACACGCTCCCGTCTTCTGTTATTTTAGATGCTGCTATTGTTTTCCATGTTATCTGCTGTCTAGCTTAATAACATTTTCAATGTGGACTCTAGTCCTGACATTTTGCTGAAAAAGCTAGTCTTTATATCATGTGACCATAATCGGATCTCCTCTTGCCTCAGAATATTCTGCAAATTGGTTTCAAGCACATGTTCACAAATGATTACCTTTGCTACAATAGCCAGCTAAATGTTGGTCCTATATATCACAATGCCTTGAGTTGACCTAGTTTGACAGAAAGAGTTGTATGTAACTTTGAACCTATCAGAAAAAATTCTGGCTTAATTCATTCCGTTGGTCATGCCAAGCCTCGCTACTACTACTACATTTGTAACAATTTCGATATTTGTAGCCGAATTCCTGTATTTAATCGACGCTTTCATGTCAATCTGTGTTTCTGGTGTTAATCTTCGTGCAAATTGTTTCACAGTATCTATTCTAATCCACTTTAAAAACTTTTATGTGTGTTATTTTGCTTCCTAACTGCAAGTTTTCCATTTTGTTTTGCTGGTAGGGCTTTATCATCTGCATAATTGAATTATTGGCCATATGATACCTCTATGTAGAGTCTAGTGCTATTTCTTAAAGGATTAAGTCTGCAATTGAACATTGGAAAACAGCGTCCCAGTAGATACACATTGAAAAGTTTCAGTAAAACCATCATTGTGAATACCCGGATGTTCTGAATCGATATAACGCTTTCTTAGCTTAATAATTCCTTTTTGGGGATTCAAATGCAAATGCTAAGCTGGAGTCTACGAAAGTAGCAACGTTCAAAAATATAGTGGCTGTTTCAAATTAAGACAAATTGGTTGAGTCATGAAACTTTCTGCCCAAGCTATCATTTCAAGATATTTAACTCGGAATCCATTGCATAAAGACGAATTCCTATGAAAACAATGATGATTTACTTTGTTTACTTCTGACTCAGCAACTAGTTAGTGCTGTTGATAATAAAAAAAACAATATCTCTTCTTAAAGTGAATTACTCCTGTGTTTGGTTATTATTGATTACTGTAGCTAAAGTTCATCAGATAGTTAAAAATATTGTCGATCGCTCGATTGCTGGTGGCATCACATAGACCTAACTTTGAGCGTCATTTTGGAGGGCAGGCGTGCATATTATGAGAAATGGCAGCAGACAACATCTATGTCTGGTGAGCCTAGGGTTGCCACCCGTACTATAATATAGAGTATCGTACTATATTTTAGTCAATTGTACTATATATTATAGAAAAAGATATAGTACGGAAAGTACTATATTTTTATCTGTAATTCCATTGCCGAGTTATTTATATTAACTGTGACTGGTTTGATTTCCATAACGACTACAGAATTCCATGGTGAAGATATGCGAAAAAGAAATATTATAATAGGGAATTTTCAATGATGAAAAGGCTGGCACAATTTTTATGCCACTGGCCGAGGAATATACTCGTATATGCCAATTGTAGGCATTACCTGAAGTGCCGAGTTATTGGCACAATCCAGGGAAAGTCTTAGAAGAAGTGCCGAAAAAGAAAGGCACGCGTGAAACCAGTTCGCTAGTTCTCAAAAGACTATATTTTCTTTAACGCTTACTTGCTATTTAGACAATTTCTTAGCACTTACTCAAACATTTATGACCTAATTAAATCTCCTAATTTATGCATTCCACGTTGTCAAAAAAATGATGTCCATGCTCGCAAAGAAGGATCACGAGGTGACAAGAGATGTATTTATTGGTGATCCATACATCTCTTTAATGTTTGAAAGACGTTCTTTAATGTTTCAAAGGGATACATCACATTGGATTTTTTTGCTAATTGTTGTATTTTTTAATTTTCCGTGATTCGACCATTGGCGATGACTGCATGTCAGTATAGACCAAGAAATCAAGACTGCGAACTCGCCCAACGGAACTGGCCTGCCACCAGTCACCGAACCTCTAGTCATTGAGAGACCGATCGAACCCATTTCTACGACATCAAAGTTTGCAGTCTCGTTCCACAGAACTGAACTTTCGTGGGATCAATGAAACGCAATGCTTGCAAATTTTCACTTTTGTTGTTCGAAATTATTACAAATTGTTTATGAGAAGCCATCGTCGATTGATTTTCAAATATCAAATCATTACACTTCTAAAACTATCAACTTGTGTTTATGACTTGATGACACTTTGCATTTAGCTGGGCTGCTTTCTTAAACTACAGTCCTAGAAATTGCATCATCCAATCAACATGCACTTTGCGACTTGTATGTTTTATCAATTTGATGGAAACCATTATGCAACGTAGTTGATTAAAATAGCACTTCCCTCCATATTTTAGTTTCATACTTTCACAGCCTAATATATTCTGATTAGTTCAGAGCTCGTGCCCAATATATTCGCAGCTAATATGCCAATCAAATTCTGTCAGATATATGCTGCCTTATGGCCGGACCATGTAATGGAGAATGGGTTTTTTGAATCGGTGTCACCGAGTCAATTAGCCAGTGAGACCTCCAATTGTAAGTTCATAACTGAGCAGCCACATGCAATTTCACTTTGAACGACAGGTTTATGCACTTTCCTTGTACTATAGGCTTCCGTTAAATAGACACACATTTCAGGATTTCTACCTCAGAGTTCAGCTCAGCATTTAAAATTTTGCATGAGAAGAGAAACTCCACAGCCGATTAAATAATCCACTTTCAATCTACTACACACTAACTGTAACTTTCATTGCCTTTAAGGATGCAGATAGGCGAAAAGTAAACTTTTCGCAAAATGCTACGTCACTGGCGTGAATCCGTGTTGTAATTTAAGTCAATGATTATTTGGATGTAGAATACCACAATTCTTTTTTCAGAAATTAAATACTGAGATTTTATCGCTCTTAAATTCGATTGTCAACCAAATTTTTACAAAAAAGCTTCAAGCTCATGCATTGATGATTCACCATTCAAATAAATCAAAAACCCAAAGCATTCGAAAACAGTTGTTGATTTTCATAAAGACTTCTCTGCAGATTGCATCACAATATCAAATATTGCTAGAAAAGTAGTGTCACCGCTTCACTATATTGTCATCCTAATAGAAGAAGCTGAAAGTACGGGATTAGACTGTCGAAAGCAAATTAATGTAATTATCTCAGATAATTGAATTTAACTTAGGTACTGAACTGTAAAAGTGTATTCTTTTCATTCGGATATTTCTACTTTTGTTACTCAAATATTTATAACTTTGCTGAAAGCAAAATGCTGTAGTGCTCGAGGATAATTGACGACAGTCAGAGAGTTTAAGTTTTTTCGTAAACAATGATAGTGATGGAATCTGTGAACGATTTGCTAATTACAGAAGTCAATGGCCAATGGTATTATAGTTATATCACGCTTGTTTATCCTTCCTAAAATGTAGCTGAATAGTATATTCTCGTCAGATTCATATAGATTTCAAATCCAATGTTTGCATCACATTGACAATATGTAGATAGTTGGGCTTTACTGACAACGGAACGGAATGGAGATTTGAGGAGAAGGGTCCACTCCATCATCAACTAAAAACTGATATTTTGTGAAAATCCGTACCAAGATAATGACGTCAATATTATATGATGTGATCTTCTTCTTCTTCTTCTAAACTCTAACAAGTAACTTGATTACTGATTGACTCGAGTAGGTACATCGCCGTTGAGGCAAAATGTTGGTCTAATCAAATTAACGGAAAATTAATTTCCTTAATGCAAAAACCATCATCTTGTGTTACAATTTTTAGAGTTTCATACTTTATAGTCTGACGGAATCCCATTGTTACTGTACCATTGTCCGGTTGAAGTGTAGCCTTAATGCGACTCGCATGAGGTTTGCCGCATTTCAAGTGCAGCCCTGGCTGTGTGAGATATGCAACGCTAAGCTCCATGCGGGCTTAGTGTAGGTACACACTGGCGTCAAAAGTAATCGTGACGCTGCGTCATTTCTATCTGCGTCATTTTGGCTGGCAATGCACACTTGCGTCCATTGAACAGGGAACTAATAGGAACGGTGACAAGGCTGTTTCAGCTAACGTACGAGAGAGACGACTATTTTACTCTTCTTCTTTTTGTGAAAACATGTTTTGTTTATGAATGTCAAATTCGTTTATGACAAGGGTCGAAATTGTTTGAAAGTTCGTGCGCGATTGATAAGTTATGGTGATTTGCAAATGTGTCGAGTTTGAGAAGTGACTAAAAACTTGTATAGTGTTATCTTTTATCAATAGACGTGTTGTGAGTTTGAGTT